>CAJQZJ010000316.1:649343-734429 GCA_907164525.1 Lophiomys imhausi | reverse complement strand
CACACACACACACACACACACACACACACACACACACACACACACACCAATTGTTTCTCTATATCCAAAGCTATTTCTAAAGGTAAGGTTCTTTTCCTTTTGGATTTGAATCATGTCAGCCTCTGCTCCTGCATGGCTCTCTGTTCAAAACCTGACTATTCGAGAAAGACATGTGCATAACATTTAAGGGACTCAAGTCCTTCTGCAGCAGCTGCCCAGCATCATGAAAAAACAAAATGTGTGACTGTTGACAGAAAGCAATAACCTACCCTACAGCTGTTGGATAAATTGCCTATTAGCATTCCCAAACCATAATTCATGTCAGATCATGTAGATTTGACCCTTATGAGTGACGAGAAAAATCTTATCATTAAATGAAGTTCTATAACAAATCCCTAAGCATTTTCTTGTTATTTCCTAAAGCTGTTCCTCCCTCCAGCTTCTTCATGAACTTTGTGAGAGCTGGCAGAATCAAAGTTAAGCAAAAAATTCATCTCTGTACACTGCTCCTCTGAGGAATGGCCCCTTGGATCCCTGATATCTATGTTTTAGCATCACAATTTAAATGCAGATTTTTAACTCCCATGTTGAGCAGTCAGGAAGGAGTTTCTGACTTGATTAAAATACTGATACATAAATCTTATACTTAACATTTTTCTTCTATAGCATGGATCTAGCTAAGTGGAAAGGTTGTGAAGACATGGTTTTAATGAACTTTCAAGTCATGCATGAAGTCTCAAGTTTAATTTTATAGAATAATTGTCTAAATCTTAAAAGAGCAGAGTTTGTCACTTTTACGCCTACAGACTGATGGGACATGTGACCACTTGTTCTTATATGGATGAGAAAGGCAGAACAATGGGGAGACAGGAGGTGAAATGTGGGTTTCACAGTCCACATGATGGGTGCTCTGAACTCAGGGCTGTGTAAAGACCCTAAACATTTTGAGCCTTGATCTCAGTGTCTAAAACAGTGTGGATGATCACCATGATGAAATGAGCTATAACTGTGCAAGACATTAGAGCCTTACCCTAACCCTGACTGCATGTAGGTGTGACAGACAAGTCCCAACATGCCTTCCATAAGTCAATTTACTTGCTTCTAATTTTTTTCTACTTGCTTTTAAAACTGAGAAAAATCCAGATTAAATAATCTCATCCGGGTCCCTTTTAGCCTTCAAAATAAATCATCCCTGACCTTAATTGATCCACTACCACTAACTGCTGTGAGCCCAGAGGCTGTCAGTGCTGGCAAACAGCAATGGGTACCTGAGTACACAGACAAATGTGGAGACAGCAAACAGTCTGAAGAATTAAAAATACTGTTGAGAGTATGGAGTAAGCAAGAATAATCGGGCCATTCCTTCCAGTTACATACGAACTTTAATCTAAGGAAAACACAGTATGATGCAGTTGGGAACATGAGGATGCAGAGATCAGGAAAGGTCAATGAGGAACTAAAGCAGAATAGCACTCTACTCAGCATAAGTGCTGTCTAAGTTTTAGCAGTGCATCCTCCTCAAAACACCACGTCAGAAGCAGCTTCCTCCTATCAGCCACCTTCAAAGACCAGTATCTTTTTCTCCCTTTCTCAATTAAAGCCCTCATAGACATGAGTGCAGCCTTTGGATCTGAGCATGAACAACTCTAGCAAACACAGTTTAAGCTAATTGAGTTTGCTCAATATGACTACGCAATCTAAGAGGCAGAGAGGACAGGAGGTATCTGTGGCCTCCAGCTGCCAGAAGATTATCCCGAAAGGATTTGAAACTCATGAAGACCATCCACTCCGACTCCTAGGAAAGTTGGAGGTCATTCTTTATTCTGAACAAATGGGTCACAAGAGCTCAACAAGAGGCACCATCAACCACAAACAGCAGTCAATCAAAGTCAAAGGCAAGTGGGATTCTAAAGACTTCACCAGAGATATTCTGAAAAATTCTAAATATTTGCAGAAGTGTTTGGGTTCAAATGATAACACAGATTCCTGAGGGGTTTCTTTGGTTTTTTGGTTTTTGGGGAGTTTTTTTGTTTGTTTGTTTGTTTTTTTGTTTTTTTCATTTCTCCAATTAGATTTTTAGGCTTAAGAGTTTCTTATATTTACTGTTTATATGGACTTTGCATTGGTCATTTTTAAAGTGATGAATTGACAATAGAATATATTTTGTGGGAGAAAATAGATATTCTTGGCATGCTATCACTGTCACAGGTTGATAAAAAAAAATGAATGTGTTAGTTATAATGAATTCAGGTAAGAGAGTCACACAAACACCAACCAATCACTGGAAGAAAAAGTTACTCTTATTTTCAACACATCCAGGAAAATTCAAAGCATGTTGAGAATGTGCTCTGATATTTTAGGCTACAAAATCATGTGATTTCATTTCTAAAATAGTCCCTATTTCTAATGGCATAATAGATATACATTTAATAATCTTTTTGACTCCTGCTAGTATTTTCTATTTTTTAAATTTATCTTAAATTATCATAAATTTTAACTAATTTTAAATTAATTCATAATTTTAAATTAAAATCAAAATAAACTTAAATTTAAATTTATGATAATTTCATACAGGTATACAACAAAATATGATCACATACTCCCATTTCCTCCCTTCAACTCACCACAAGCCTCTCCACAAGCAACCCTCTCCTACCTTATTTTTTAATATGTTGGAGGCTAGGGAGATGGCTCAGCAGTTAAGAGGGCTTACTTTTCTTCCAGAGGACTTGAGTTTGGATTGGGGTGACTTGATCTTGTAAGGGTCTCGCTTAGGAAACCACATATGTTTCAGTGCAACAGCCATATGTTCAGGAGGCAACACTGCATGCATTTCCCACAATTAAACAAAAAATTAGTTCTTTAGGTTAGTATAGAAAGTAATAAGTTTATCGCGGCATATTCTCATGCATATGTCATTATGTGCTATTCTCATGCATTCTCCTCTCCTACTGCCCTCCCCAAGCTCCCTTATCTGGTTGAGTCCCTCTGCTTTCCTGTCACATATACTTCATCACCTTCTCTGTTTTTTGAGATCTATTCCTTTCCTCTCGTGATCCCTTTTCGAGCTCATGACTTACAAGCACACATACACATGAACACAGTTTTAATGTGGGCTCAACTTATGAGAAAGAAAAATGGTCTCCAAATTTCTGAACCTGGCTTACTTTGCTTACCATGACGTTTTTCCAGATGCACCCGCTGTCTTGCAAATGCCATGCTTTCATTTTTCCTTATGGTTGTCTAAAATGTCATTGTGTTACTGTGCCACATTTTCTTTGCCCAATCATCTTTTAATGGACATCTATGCTTGAACAGCAATAATAGTAAATGTGCAAGTATCTCTGTTGTTGCCTGAGAGCCCTGAAGAGATATAATGATAGTGCTATCGCTGAGTCACATGGCAGCTCTATTTTCAGTGTTGAGGAATATCCATACTGATTTTCACAGTGACTGCACACTCTTACATTCCATTTCCCTGCACACTGCTACATTTTCATTGCACTTTCCTAATAGCTTTGTCAATAGCTGTGCACTCTTCTAATTCCATGTATGAGATCCATGTAGTCTTTGTCTTTTGTTTCTTCGTAGAGCTATGCAGGTTTCAATTCTCTATGGTGAAAATCAAACTTACAGTTCTGCCCTCTGTGGTGGAACACTAAGCCAGAACCCTTCCTTCCTTAAGTTGCTTTGATCAGCTATTTTATCACATCAATGAGATCAATAACTAATACAAACTATAAGTGTTTTTAAACCATTTCTTGAAGACTTCAAAAAAATCTCTTAAACTATAATGATTCTGAAAGTGGGCATATGGTTCAGCAATAGGGCATTTGCCAAGTACGTGTGAGGTCCTGGATAAAACCACCAACACAATGAAAGAAAAAGGAAGGGATGGACGGAAAAAGAAAGGAAGGGAAAAGAAAGGAAAAGAGAAGAGGGGACAGGAGAAGAGGGGAGGGGAAGGGAGGGAAACAGGAGAAAGGAGGGGAGGGGAGGGAATGTAAAAGATCCTAACATCCAAAAACCTAAGAATTGCTGCACTAAGATGTCATAAAATCCAGGGTCCCCAATCTCGAGTCTTTCCATCACCACCTGCCTCAGTTTCCTTTATAAACATACCAGTTCTCTGATAGTCCAAGAATCCACACTGCTCAACAAACTCCTAAGATGTCTCTGTCTCTGTCTCTCTGTCTTTGTCCCTGCCTGTCTCTCTGTCTCAGTCTGTCTCTGTCTGTCTCTTTCTCCTCTCTCTCTCTCTCCCCTTTCTCTCTCTTCTCTCTCTCTCCTCTCCACTCTCTCCTCTCTCTTCCCTCTTCCTCTCCCTAGCCCCTTCTCCAATCACTGAGAGTCAATTTCAGCTCTTAACGATACAGATCACATGGTGAAGCCACTTCAGCAGAAGGACGCAGTTATCCAATACATTTTTGTATGACATCATTTCTATTTTAATTCATTTTAGACTCTTTCTGTACTGTTTGTGAGAACAAAATTAAATTTAGAAATAATTTAAGTATCCAATATTTTATGCCTTTGCTCAATTTAAGCTATTACAATTTGCACAGACAATTTTGTATGAATGTTTTTTAATTTAAGATGTTATTAACTTTGTCAAGCAATCAAAGCAGGAATAATAGCCTAGAAATTAATATGATATTTTAAAAGAAAAACATTTTTAAACTATTTATGTTTTATTTCAGTTGTTAGAATGGGTTTTTTCTTCTCTTATAAGAAAGACAAATGACCAATTAAGAAACCATTTAAAAGCACAGAAAAGTCAAATTTTGAAAATATACATATAATAAAACTGTCCCCAGAGTAATCCTTCATTAATTCTTCAGTATCTCCCTTCAATAGACTCTAAATGCACAGATGTACAACCTTCATATCCTATCCACACAAACCATTTTAAACACATCTTAGTATAAGTTATTTGCATGTGGGTGTGTGTATGAATGTGCTCACCTGCATACATGCAGAGGCCAGAAGATAGCACTATGTTCTGCTGTCATGCTCCACCTTACTTTTTTTTTTTTTGAGGTCTACATCTTTTTCATTTCTAGAGTAAATGCACATCTTTGGGGTTATGAGCCTAGAGCTTTTTTTAATTATTATTTAAGGTGTATCTTCCCCCCCAAAAGCTCCCCCTTTTAGCCTAATAAAAGGCTCTTTTTCTTATAACAATAAATACAATAGAAACAATAAGAACAATTGGGCAATAATTATGAAAATTATAAGGTATAGCATATATTCCCAATGTCCAGTCCACATGTATTTGGCAACTACTAATAATATTCTATTATCTATCTATCTCAATGAGTGTACTAACTCAGTTTATATCCTAACTTACATTACCAACTTAAAAATATCTTCTTAGACCTAGAACATCATTTTAATTCATAAACAACTTAAAATTTAACTGTGAGACTATAACTATCCAGTCTTCAACCACATCAGAGATCTGAGAAGGATAAATATATATGAATAAACAGGAAGTGCACAGAAAGAAGCTTCCAAAACCAAGAAATGACAGACAACTGGCCTCCTAGATAGTCCCCAATTTCTGTCTATAACATTGGAGCATCTATTTTCAGCATTTTGACACAGTATCTCTGACAGACATTTGATGGGGTGATGTTATGCATTCTAAATGTTAACTAATTGGTCCTGCTTGCTGTCTGTTACTTACATTGTCTCTGATTGGTTAAATAAATGCTGAGGTCTGAGGTTGGGCAAAGACAGAGTTGGTGGGACTAAGGTATAAGCTTCTGAAGCAGAGGTTGATGGGTAGAAGAAGCCTCCAGTAGATGAAGTAGAAGAAGACTCCAAGACAAGCAGCTGGAGCAGGAAGGGGGACACATGCCATGGGTTAGAGAAAAGAACGTCATTCCATCTGACCTGGAACATCGGCATGACATGGAGAAAAACAGTCCAGGGGACATATGTATAATATGTTCATATATATATATATATATATATATATATATATATATATATATATATATATGTTCAGAAATAGAATTAAGAGCTAGCTTAGATGGGTCAAGATTGCTCAATTCAGGCCAAGACTTGTTAAAATCCACATGGTGTCTGTGTGCTCATTTATAATGGCTGGTTAAGGATTAATAGCCAGCAATCAATTAACAATAATATAAATACTGTTAAACAATTTAATTAATTAATTCTACAGACATTAATTGTAAAGCAGGAATTATGAAGAATTTGCCTACCCTGTCTTGCTAGAGCTAGGCTGTCGACTTACCTGTTTCCAAGTTTTGTCCTTTTTGGACAGCATTCTGTTTACAGCCCACTGGCTAGCTTGCCACTAAAGCAGCAATGTCCAAATGGAGATTCTTTTTTTCTTTTTTCTTTTTTTTTTTTTCCAAATGGAGATTCTTTGATGCTCATCATCTACTTGAAGTAGCATGGGGCTGTTGTCAGGAGCTAACATGTCTCAATATCAAAAAAAATCTTAAGTTAAGAAAACATATTTATACACCTTAAATATTTTTTAAAGTGGATAGGAGGGTGGGGATGGGAGGGAGAGGAAGGAGGGGACTGTAATTGAGTTGTAACTTGAAGAAATAAACATTAAAAAAAAAAGAAAACATCTTTAAATGCCATATTCTACAGATCTCTTGAGATTTTTGAAGACCATCTATCTTCATATATTTGAGTAAGCAAATGTTGCTTGTCTCTTAGCAACTTAATATCTGATTAACTTAGAAAACATCTGTGATACACTAAACTAGTACCTAACAAAATGACAAGTTTGAATGACTATTAGCTTACATTCCTTAATTATGCTAAACAGTTTGTGACAGTTGCTAACAAAAGGCCTAGAACTTCACATTGCATTTTTAAGAATTATATAGGTACAATACCTTAAAAAGAGTTAACCTTAATTTTGTATCAATATACAAATATCTATACCATTGTAGCCAAATATAACCTTAATTTTGTGTCAATAAACAAAGGTATAAGAGTAGATTTAATAATCTACCCCTTTTTCTCTATCATTCCTATATCATGTCTATAGCCACCTTTTTTTCTTTTCAAGTCTTTTCCCCTACATAAGAAAGAAAGGAGGATAGAGAAAAGAAAAAGAGAGAAATCTCAGGGTCTAACCTCCTAAACTTTGTTTAACAAGAGCATTTAACAACTTGTAACCAATTCCCCCTAAATAACAACAAACATCTCTGAAACTTCTGAAGAAAAAGGACCAAAGACGACAAGACAAGTAGCCCAGGTGATCCAGCCTCACAGACTGTCCCAGCCAGGACTTCAGTAAAGCCCTGAACTTTCCCACCCAAAGTTCAGCTTCTGACTACAAACTTCTCAGGACATTTAAGTAGCTGAGCACAAAAAGACTGGACAAAAACTGTTACTATTAACTTGCTTAACCATTTTTCCATTTTTATTTGGGCTCCCAAACAGATTTCCTAAGTCCCATATCAACAGGAAAAAATTTTAAGAGAGCGATGCCCCATTCCCAGAAGGTGGGGTGGGTGATTATTTTGGTCCCACCTTACTTCTTGGGACTGAGTCTCTCACTGAATATAGAGTTCATTGAGATCCATCTAAACTGTCTGACCAATGACTTCCACAGAATCTCTGGTCTCCACCTTCTCAGTGCTGAGATTGCAGACTGTGTACCACCATGGCCAGCTGCTTTTATATGGATGCCGGGGATTCAAACTCATCTTTATTATTTCACACCAAGTACTTTACCCCCTGAACTGTCTCCCCAGTACCCTACCTGCCTCTCTAACATATTCTCATTTCACTCTGCCAATTTATTATCTGCAGTCCAACCATATTTGTGTGCTCTCCCTGTCCAAATTGCCAGTTTTTCTGCTTTGAGACTTTTATAGTCATTTGTTAACTTCTGCCAGAAAAAGCCTCCCTCCGTTCTTTGAAGTAAATGGTCCTTCTCATCCTATGGTTCTTGACTTAAAAATAATTTTCTCAGAGATGCCTTCCCTGACCACTCACCAATGAATCTAAAATGATGCTTGCCCTAGCCCTGCCTTAAAACCCTACCACCTTCCTTTTATTCTTTTTTTTTCACTTTCCTTACTTTCTTCCTTTTTTGCTTATTCATGTCTTTAACTTGTCCATCCTTCCTGTGTACCACTACAAGTAACATAACAAGGATGTCCTTGCTTACTGCCATTTCCAGATCCACCATTGTGCCTGGTCTCCAACAAGTGTTTGTGGGTGAGTGAAGAGATTGATGGGTGGATTTATTATTTCATATTAATACATGTCAGTGAAAAACCATTTTCTGACCCTGCTATATTCCATCATACAAGTATAATATGACTGTCTAAAATACCCCGCATTAAGAGGGCAGGAAAGAAAGAAAAGAATGGGGTAACATATAAAACTATAAAATATAGAAAAAAGTGCTACTATGGGGCTCTGGAAGGCCGGAATTATTCTGCAGTATATTTTTTTGAGGTTATACTCACTAATCAAGTCCACAAACTGTCAGAAGAAACCCTGACACCCTGTAGATGACAAGACAAGTCCATAAGCAGTTAGGTAGATGTGTGAACAATAATCTGCAGGCCACAGGAGCCATGATCTTGGGAAGAGCTGTAAACTCCACCTCAAGTTTGGTGCATCATGCAGTTCAGCAAGTCCTCTCCAGCTCAGCATTATTTCCTCAGAATAATGTTCATAAAACTCATACTTAGTAAACAATATTAAACTGTTCACCCAGTCTCTCCAGGGGCTCCAAGTCCCTAAATGTTCCTTAAATGACCTTTGCCAACGCCTACTTAATTTCCTAAGACATTTTAATTAACCTTGCTGTTAAGTGCCATGACCAAACACCTCAGAATGTAGCTTCATACCTTCACCCATTTCTGCCCCAGAGCCTTCTCTTACAGAGAACGTGCTGTATCTCTAACCCAGAGCTGGTTCTTTGCTTTGGCTTCGAATGAGCTCCTCCAAAAGACCTAAAAAGACTTCTTGCCACTCAATTAATAATTTCTTGAAACTAAAATTTTTTTTTCCATTCAGGTCTTGCCACTAAAGTATCAAAACAACATCATTTTTTATTCATTTTTTACCTCATTTGACCTGCGATTAAGGTGTCTCCTGGTTCTACTTTTCTCAGCAATACATGAATAGCCAATGCTGTTTTGAAAATTACTGAGAGCCAAAAGAGAATAATGGTAGGATTTTTATATTTATTTTTATTAATTTCCTTCTCTGACAGCTTCATACACAGATATAGTACATTCTGGTTCCATTCAGTCCTACCTTCTCATATCTCTCTCCTACCCAGTCAACAACCCCTTCCAAATCTTCTTTTTCACATTTATATCATTGTGTTCTGTCTAGTTAACCAGGACCTAGTGTGTGAGCATGGATTGTGAACTATGCATTGGATCCTGGTGACACACAGAAGACAATGACCCCATGTCTCCAAGAACTCACCAGTACCCAGTATCTTTATCAGGGTGGGGTCCAGTGCTGTGAGTAGTTCCCAGGTCTATTTTAACTATTGACAGGCTTAATCTTGTAGAGCCCAGTGCAGGCAAATTGTAAGCATTGTTGCTGTGGGATCATGGCTGCACTAACTGTGTCATGTCCAGAAGATAGCATTTCATAAGCCTTCTCTCTCTCTACCTTGTGGCTCTTATATTCTTTCTACATTCTCTTCCACAATGTTCTTTGAGCCTTAGAAAAGGAGGTATAAGTGTTTATTTAGGGCTGAACACTCAGCTGTCAGTTATTCTCACACTTTGAGCAGTCATGAGTCTCTGTATTTGCTGTAGTTTGTTGCAAAGAGAAGTTCCTGTGGATAAAGATGAGTATAACATTCATCCATATGCATAAACATAAATACTTAGAAGTCAGTTACTGCTGTGTCTATTCAGTAAATATAGTAAGTTCCTCTCTAGGGCCAAAGACCTTATCAGCTGTGCGTTTTTGATTGAGTTTACCGTACCAGGCATGAATTCCATGTGAAGCAGGCCTCAAATCCAATCAGAGAATGGCGGGTTACCACCATAACCCATCATACTGATAATAATAGTCATGCCACTATTGCACAAGTGGGAACATCTTACTAAGCAGGTCATTATTGAGGTTCAGAGGATTCACACCTGGGTAAAACTAGTGCTGTATTTTCTTACCTAGCAACCTGCATAACATCTTTGTGCACAATTAAAAAAAAAAAAAAAAACAGACCGCATGGAAAAAGTTTCCAGCTCAGTTTCAGCTTGTTTTCTCTGTATCTTGAAACCAAGGTATGTGATGCCTTCAGCAAACAGGTCTTAACAACTAGCTCTGGTGGACAACCACTATAAGGACTGGCAAAGAGCATGCATTTTTCAGGCTCTTTGGGTTTCAGGGCAGGGAGCAGGGAATCCTTGAGCAACAACTATGTTTTGGATAGTGTTTTCATCCTTTCCCTGTAGGTCTCTGGACAGAGAATAATAAATAGCCCCATTTGCAGCACAAAATCCCAGAAGATTCTCTCCCTTGGATTTATCATCCACATACTACAGTTCTGCTGCTTTAAATCTTTCTTGTTTTTAACCTGCAGATTATCTTAAACTTCTAGGGAAATGTGTAATGATATTTAATTTAATTCTGTGGCTACAATGGATTTTGCTGATTACAAACAGGGGCTTCTTGATGCAGTGCCTTAATCTTCTTTAAAAACAGCTCCTGGGGCTCTCTGCAGCTGGAAATTATAAAAACTAAAGCAGGATTAAAAAATACTCATGTGCTGTGCATAATTACTTGTGTTTAAACAGTAATAAGAATGCATCTTCAGGATAACTGAGTTAACCTTAGTATAAGTCTTGATTGTTGTTCACTCTGCATCAACTGTATCATGTGCTAACAACACAAATAACTCCAAGGAGAAAACAAAAATTGCCCTTACCTGTCTCTTCTTCAATTTAAAAACAGATGGATAATAAACATGATGGCTAACTATTTCCCTGGTTCTTCTGTAACTTACTGTCATAGAAACTTCTGTTTCCTTTCATACTTACACTTTTATTACTCATGCAGCTTGTTGCTACTACTGGGAGTGTCCAACCTTTTGATGCTGAAACAATATGTTGAGTCTCATTCCTAGTATTGTTGAGACACAACCTGCCCATGGGCTACAGATTGCACACAACTTCTTGATAAATCCATAAATTCTATGACAGAAAGGCCATGTTTATTCTTAGTGCAGTCATACTCATAGCACAGGGTAGCAAAAAAAAAAAAAATAGTTTGCGTAAGAATGCCTCAGTTTAGGCATGTCAAAGTTCTGCATCCATGTAAAACTCCCCAGCCACAGGAAAACTGAGATAATATTCTTACTTCCTAGGTCCTAGTTCCATGAACAATTTTTTGAATCAAAGAGCAGCCAAAGGAGTAACATGCCCAATATTTTAAGACTCAATATGTGAAGATATTGATAGAGCAATGAGTAAGCACATGACCAGATAGTCCAAGTTTGAATACAAGCTCTTCACTTACCAACCATGTGACCTTGGATTACTTAACCCATAACTGTCATATAGGATGATCTATAAGATGAAGAGAAAACCAGACCAACTATAAAGGTTTTGTACTAGTTTGAATGAGGATGGCCCATAGACTCATTTAATTTAATGTTTGGGTCCAAGTTGGTAAACTGTTTAGGAAGGATTAGAGGTGTGGTCTTAATGGGGGAAGTGTGTCACTGGAGATGGACTTATAGGTTTCAAAGTGTCTCTCTCTCTCTCTCTCTCTCTCTCTCTCTCTCTCTCTCTCTCTCCCTCTCTGTCTGTCTCCTGCTTGTAGATCAGGGCTAAGCTCTCAGCTACTGTCCCAATGACATGCCTGCGTACCTCCTGCCATGATGGCCATCAACTTATCCTTTCTTTTATGAGTCACCTTAGTCATCGTTTCTCTTCATGACAATAGAACAGTAACTAAGACAGTGAATTTTGAAAACTTGAAAAATCAAGTCAATTAACATTTGTAAAACTTTGTACAAGTACCCAATAAATACACTCTTTAAAAATTATGACATGTGACATACTACTTGGCACATAGTAGATGTCAGCTTTTATTTACATTAATATGAATAGGAATAGTGCTATACCAAATTCTAAACTACTGTTCTCCCAATTCTCTCACTTCTTTTTTTACCAAGTTCACCAAGCAGACTATATTCCCTCTTCCTGCATAGATTCTCACTAACTCAATCAAGGCAGTTTAGCATTCTACTGCTGTCTCTAAAAGGACTGGGAATGTTTTCACTCAAACCAAGCTTCACCTTCAGCCATCTCTCTTGAGACCTTATCCTCTTACACAAAGCTGCACTATCGAATAGGTGGTGGGAAAACAGCGTCCATTCTTTCCAAACTATCTTCTTGAACTTACTTTCCTTGCACTTCCATTCAAGGAGAGAAATACGTTCTCTGGATACATCCCTTTTTTGCTCATTAATATTCACTTTGCATCCACAACTGTCTTTGCCCTGCTTGGAACTGGGTTGTTGGTGGGAGACAGATTCATTTGTGCTGAAATGTCTCCCCCTCTTCCCATTTTACTTCCCACACCCAGGGATTTAATTTTCAAAGGGAACTCTCAGAAACTGTGTCTTTTAATCTAGGGAAACTAATCTCTAATGACTGAGACCTAAGGCTATGTGGAGGGAGGAGAGAATTTGGGAGCAGGGTCATTTCAATGGCATTTCACAAATCATTAGGAAGATGCTGGTCTGGTATACGGAAAGTTCATTTTGCTGAATGTTCTTTCCACAAATGCTTGCTTTGAGATACAAATCCATCACTGGTTATTCAATGTGCTCTGACATCGATTGTATTGGAAAGCTGCTAACAAATGGAGACTTACTTCTCATCCTTGAATGGAAGTGCAAGAAAAGCAAGTTCAAGGAGATAGTCTGGAAAGAATGGACGCTATTGCCCCACCACGCACTTGATAGTATAACTTTATGTAAGAGGACAAGGCCTTGAAAGATGGTTGAAGGTGAAGCTCAGATTGAGAGAACACATTTCTATTCCTTGAGCTTTACCTTTACCTGGGAAAAGTGACTGACATGCTCAGCCAGGAAATATAAAATGTAAAATGGCCAGAGATTAATTCTTCATTTACCTTTTATTGCTAATCTTCCCCCAGTCACAGTAACCTGAACTTGGGCACTCAATCCTAATTAAACCCACTTTCATGACCCTTTTAAAAAGATTACTTATTTTATGTGTATGTACCTGTACGTGTATGTGTGTGTATATATATATATATATATGCATGTATGTATGTATGTATGTATGTATATATGATGTATATATGTACTACTACATGTATGCACATACCTGAAGATGTCAGAGAGGGTACAAGATCCCCTAGAACTGCAGTTGCAGGGACTTGTGGCCACCTCACATGGGTGTTAGGAATCAAACCTGGGCACCCTACAAGAAGAGCAAGTGTTCTTAGCCACTGAGACATATTCCCAGCTCCTCTCATACCTTCTCCAGTCTGCTTTTCTGTATAATATCCCATATTTCAAGCTCTCTCACGTCATTAAAATTTCTATGTCCAGTGTCTGACTCCTTCAGAACCTTATTCTAAGGCAAAACTGATAAAAACAAATAAATAAGCTGTGCTAAGAGGTGATGGGCATTAGATAACATATACTCATCTCATTTACTTCTTTAGAGCCTTAGCCTGAAGCAGATTTCAAGCCAGTAAGAGCATAATAGAACAGTGGTTTTCACCCTTCCTAATGCTGGGACCCTTCAACACAATTCCTCATGTTGTGGTGACCCCAACCATAAAATTAATTCATTGCTACTTCATAACTGTAATTTTTCTACTGTCATGAATTGCAATGTAAATATCTGAAAGACTAAGAGGCACTGTGGCTCAGTCAGTAAGGTAAATATCTGATATGCAGGATATCTGATATGCAATTCCCAAAGGGGTTATGAGATATATATATCATACCCTCCACAAAATTCTAGAGTTTACCATTGGTAATCAGATGAGGTAGCAGTTATTGCTAATAGTTACTCAGCATTTCCATGTCAAGATTTTTTTATAAAATACTTTTTTATTTTACATTTGATTACTACTTAAAAATTAACCATCTTTAGTTTGAAACTTTAGTTTTATTATTTAAAAAAAAAGACATTTGCTTAAGGATGAAGGTTGGTTAAGTGTTGTAGCACATACCTCTAACATCTTCACTCAGGAAGTAAAGGAAAGTTTGAGGCTAGCCTAGTCTACTAGGAAGTGAGTTCCAGCTTAGTCTGGTTACATAGTGAAACTCTCTTTCTCTCAATTAAACAAAATATCTCAAGATCACACTTCCAACAGCCCTTGTTTCAAATTTGATACAAACAATAAGTTCCAGCTTAGTCTGGTTACATAGTGAAACTCTCTTTCTCTCAATTAAACAAACAAAATATCTCAAGATCACACTTCCAACAGCCCTTGTTTCAAAATTGATACAAACAATAATGGATCCAGAAACTCTAGGAATAAATTCGGACAACTCTTACCCACCATCTTCACTACAGACAACTGAGAGTTCAAGCTCTGAAGCTCAAGGTTTTTAATATGAACATCAACAATACCATTGGTTCACACCAATCAATAATCAATGAACTTTACTTAGAATATGCCTCTGGTATACAATGCAGCTCCTTGGGTCAAAAGACAGGCTGTTTTTATTCAGCTTTCTGGAGACATGGAAAGAAAAGATGGTACCCAGACCACCACAAGCAGCTGATGTCATCTGGGAGCTTTGAATTATTCCTGCAGCAAATCATCTCTTCTTAACCATTGGAGAAGCTGTGTCTGTTCCTCTCCACCGAGGCTGAAGGCTCCCTGAATGGTTACAATTCTTTGGAAGTTTCTAAGAAGCAACATATTAACCCAATAGTAACACTACTTTCACTCTAGAAGATGGAATAGAAGAGAGACCATAGCACATATGTGAGGAGGATCTATCTCACACATCAGTATGTGAAGTAGTATGTTCTCAAACTGATATACTGGCATTCTTCTAAAGTAGAATTATATATAAAATTTGTGAGTGAATTGTGCCCCCAAATCCCTATGCTCTGAATCCCTGATAACAGAATTAAAGCTATATTTAATATCTTACTATGTAGACCCAGCTGACCCAGAACTTGAGATGTAGATCAGGCTGGCCTAAAATTCATGGAGATGGACATGTCTCTGCCTCCCAAGAGCTGGGACTAAAGTCATGCACAACCACACCTGGCTTAAGGGTGATTAAATTTAGTGGAGACTGATGAAGCAGAGAGGGCACTAATCTGTTACAGCTGATGTCCCTTTGGAGACTCCATGATGTTCAGGCATAGAGGAAAGACTGTAAAAATCAAGCACAAGCCATCTGTAGACCAGTGAGAAAGGCTCCAGAGAAATCAGATATGCCCACTCCTCAGTCTTGGACTTCACGCCTCTAAGATGCTGAGAGGCTAAATTTCTATTGTTTAAATGACCTGATCAATAGGGTTTTATTATGGGATTCCCTAACAACCCAACACCACAGGGACACACTTACATTCAGAGACAACAATGGCATTTACTTTGCTTCTAAATACTCCTGAGTCTATTATTGATTTCAGGGTAATATTTCAATGCCCAGAACTGCCAACTCACAGTAAAGCCCTCTCTATACACTTGTAGCCTAAATGTAATGGAGAGACAACTAAGCAGACAAGCTAATGGTCTCAAGTACATTTATAACATTTCCTGACTAAAAGATTAGTAGAGAATGGAAAGTGTAAGCCCTGTTGTTAATTGGTTGTTACTCTCATTACTAATATTGCATGGGGTAGCAATTTTATCTTTATTTCCCTGCCTCTGTCAGGGAGTATAGATCTATGGGCCATCTAGCTCTTTTTCTCCATATCACCGCTTCCATGGCAACATGGCCTTTGGACAACATCATGGCTTCAGGCTGCAGCATAGACCATGGACACCCGTCTAGCTCTCGATGGTTAACACAGGCCACAGACATCAACACAGACCCTTCCAGACGTAGAGCTATAGACCCAGACATGGACCTCTGCGGCAGCAAGGGTCAGGACATCACCATGGCTTCAGGTGGCAGCCCAGGCCACTCACATCAATATGGCCCCAGCAGCAGCACAGCCCACAGACATCAACATGGCTTCAGGCTGCAGCATAGACCGCAGATGGCTATGTGGTCTTAGGTGGTAACACAGGCCATGGACATGAATCGGGCCCCAAACACATCAGGACCATTGATCCTCACATGGACCTCAGGGGCATTGTGTACCACAATGGTCCTCCAAGGAGGTTCAATCTAGAAAGTGAACCAATCCTCATCTCTCTGGCCTTCCCTTTCTATGTATTTCTACTATTATAGCAGAATAATTATAATAATAATAACAATGAAGTCATGATAACAAATAATCAAAATAAAATTTCATGATGGTGAGCCCCATTGCAGATCCTCAAACTGTCCAGTTAGTTCTTACGCCTTGAACCAACTAGTTTAGCACATATCAACAAAATGTTAACAGCCTATTGAAGCCTTTATGACTTGAGAAACTACACAGTGGCCTATATAATTGGTGCCTCATACATAAAAGCCACATCACCATCCTCAATAGCTGGCAAAAGCTGTATAAATATACTCCATTTCTTCCCTGATTCTTAGGTGGAACAGCTCTACAAAGCAGGCTACAGACCAAGTAGCTTGCTAATTATGTTTTCCCTATTTCCTTCTCTCTCATTCTCTCCCTCTCACCTCAAATAGACTAATTACAGATGAGTTTTCTTAATCAATGCCAGAAAAAAACAAATTCAACAGGATGAGGTGGGCCTGGCTTAGAATCCTGGTTATAGACAACTGACTCCCTTCCATCAAACACGGTTTTTCACTGTTAAATGAAAATAGCTAACGCCACCTGTGGGTTTAAATAAAATAACATACATGAAGCATTGAGTGCCACAGCTGGCAGAGCACATACCTAACAAGTTTAGGTTTCCCTTCTGGTTAAACAGCTCTCTGTTACATAAGCTATGTGACAAACCACTCCCAACATAGCATCCTGAGAGAGCCATGTTGTTTAATTCTCCAGTCTAAGAGTCAGCAATCCCAGCTGGATTCATTTGGATGATGGGGTTTTGTTTTGGTTGGTTTGGTTTGGTTTAATTTGGTTTGGCTTTTGATTTCTTTCTTTGTTGGTTTGTTTTTTTGTTTTTTGGGTTGTTTTTTTGTTTTGCTGGCATAAGTGGACTCATACTTGTATGTAAAGCAGCATCAGAGGGATGGTTATACCCCTTGGAAGTTAACTACTTCCTGAGATGGCCAGGGGCATTGACCCGTATGTCCCCAACAACTAAGGTAGACTTCACATGAGCAGCTCAGGTTCCCAAGAACAATGAAAGCGTATGGGTGTTTTGCAAGTATTTGTTTATATCCTTCATGTTATTCTCTCTATGGCCAAAACAAATCAAATGGCCAGTCTCAGGCATAAAGAACAGGATAAAGCTCTAGTTTTTTGTGTTTTTTTTGTTTTGTTTTGTTTTGTTTTATTTTGTTTTTTTAGTCTGGGGGTTTGGGGGGATTGGTTTTGTTTTTTAAAAATTATACAAAACTATGCTCAGAGGAAGAGCAAAAACTTGGCCATGTTTTCAGTCTTTCACAGAGAGTATAAGAGACACATAGAGATGAAGAGAGAGATGGGGCTTCCATGTGGTGTATAGGGACCACGAAACATTAGTAGTGAGATCTGCTGGTGCTTTGTATCTTCTTAAATAATTGAAAGACTGGCTATGAGAGCCATATAGGCAGAAAAGTGATCCTTAAATTACATTTACTAAATTTAAGAAGCAAACTGTTAGTGTCATTTTTAACTTTGATCAGAAATTATCATTGGAAAGTGATAAAGAGGTTTTAAGTTCAAAAATCTAGTCATTATGCAAAATTGTCCAACTGTGTTGGCATTGTTTTCAACTTCCATTGATACTCTTGTAATAATCTCTGAAACTGAGGTCTATACCTCTGAAGGTATGTATTGAACACATCCTCCAGGAGTCTGTCTCAAGATGTAGCTGCCACCAATTCAATATGTAAATGGTCAGTATTTTAGAATAAACAACCTCTTCCTTTCCCCCAAAGACCAATTACTTTTAAGCCCAAAGGCCACACAAGGAAACCAGGAAGAACCCCTGTTTCCTCCTGGAAGCAAACCACTCTTCTAGGTTAATTCAGAGCCATCATTACTCATCTTAATTTCAGCAATAACTCTCTTTCTAAAATATTTCATAACTAAACTCTCCTTTTTGGAAACTTTTCTAATAAAGGATGAAAACAGTGTAAGTAACCTCAGGGGAAACAATGCAAAGGGTATGGTAAATTGCGAATAGCATTCCTGCCTTCAGCACAAAACCTGGTCTGCTCAATAAAACTCAGAAAGGTGTGGGGCACAGCCATGAGACTGGACGAGCCATCATGTTTTCCTAATTTATTCCTTATCAGATTGCTACTTATGGCTGTTACTGAGTTAGACCCTGCGTATAATCAAGATAAAAGAATTAAGACGGAGATCCTGCCTCCTAGAAAGTTACTATCCAAAAGAGGGCTTGGAGTGATGGGAACAACCCTTGCTCTTCCCCAGCTTCCACCTAAGAGTATACACTGAAAACATGAAAAAGCTCATAAAGCATTTCCTAAGGAATGTAGTCGGGCTCAGAGCGATGGGCAAGGCAAGCTGTACACAGAGCAAATCAGTTTGCGACCAGCCATACCACAGCTCCTTTGGAAACGGCTAAGGGGTCCTCGGATTCAGCTAACCCATATCTAGAAATAAAATGACTACGTTGCAAAATAGGACAGCCCTTAAAGACAAGACCGTATGCTTTATCATCCAAACCAGGACACTCTTAACTCTACTAGAGCAATCGCCATAAGCCAGGACTGTCCTCGGTTCAGGTGACCTCTGCATGGGAGATTGGCTTATTAACTTATTATTTAAGAAAGGGTTGGTTTTTTTTTCTGGTGTTATAATCAGACCAATCTGTGATAGAGCAGGATGCATTGCTAGCATATTACAGAGCTTGCTTAGCACCCAGCAGGGCCTCAAAAGCTACATACACACTATTGACTCCACATCAAATGTGTGAGTGTAGCTCAGTGTCACTCGAGAGCATGATCCCTCAGATCTAGAAAACAGCTGGGCAGCTGTTGCACTTGGAGCTTTGCTCTTCTCCACTCACACTAAGCACCCCTAGTGAAAGAGAAGGGTTTGTACTGACATCTAACAAGATCCATCACTCAGTGAGCCAGTCACAGTTTGGTGGAGACGCTAAAATATTCAAACATCCTCCCAGACCACAATAATTCTGCCCTCCAACGGGCCGATGCAGTCTTTCCAGTTTAATCCTACACTGTGTAGCAAGGAATGCATTCGGAGAGATGTGGCCATCTTGTCACTATGCAAGCATCATAGGGTACTCTTGCATGAACTGAGACAGCTATGACATCATTTGGTGATCACTTGGTGATTTTTATGATGGTATGTGCAAAATGTCCTTATACAGCACATGACTGGCTTATTCTGCTGAGCCTGTCATGACTTGTTCCCTCATCCTTTAAAAAGTATCTGACAGCTTTCATTTGCCTCTTCCAGGGCTTACTGCTTAACACCACAGGCATATAAACAGCTCCATCAATTATACCCAAAGCCTACTCTCAGCCCTGGAGCACTGACCCTAGGGGTTTCAGTCGACGGAGGAGGCTACCGTGTGATTTTACACTTCCCTTACTTAACAGACAAGAGGATTAGAATTTTAGTTTTCCTTTGATTATTATAGAATTTCTTTTCATCTAGACACTTCATGAAAGGAAAAAAACGCCCTCTCCTGTCCTCAGTGAATGCTTATACCACAGATGACAGTCGGGAGATCTTACCAAGTAAGTATTAAAGTATTAGAGTTTATCTCATTCCAAAGAAAGCTGACTCACACCGTCAACCTGATGAGTTTCTTTCATATTGCAAACTGAGCAAATATTATTATATAAAAGCAGGTCTGCTGACATGATGGAAATTACTATGAAATCTGTAGGGCTAACACTCATTTCACCACTGCCAAGCCCCAAATATTATAGTCATGCCACTCATATTAACATCTGTCACAGGAGGCAACAGCTCACCACTGTTGTTTCTTTCTGTTCCCAGGATAGACCCCTCTCTGCCCCTTTTTACCACTCCACTCCACCATGAATTTTCCAACACTCAGGCTTCACAACAGCTACTCAACCCTCCCCCTATGCTCCTTACATTTCCTAGGTCAGAGGTCAAAGTCATGGCACCATAGCTGAGGCAGGCACCAGCCAAGAAATGCAGAAAGCCTCTGGAAACTGGAAAGGGTTGGTAAACAGAATCTTTCATACAACCTTGAGGAAAAATACAGCCTTTCTAGCACTCTTCTCGGCCTAGGGAGATTCACATCAGATGTCTGACCTTTGGGGCTATAAAATAATGCTGAGCTCTTCCTTCCATATCTAGCTGAAGTCCACCCTGCCTTTTTCATGCCGAACTCCCTAACAGCTTATCCCTTAGAGAACCCTTGTGCAGCATCTGTCACTACTCCTGATGACCTGGCACAGGGGATGCTCTATCCCAAGTCACTAATACTATTTTAAGGCAGATATTCTACCCCTCAGCAAGATTTAAAACTCCTAGAAGGTGGTGTGTGTAAACCTTACATTACAGCACGTTTCCACCACAGCACCTGTCGAGCTATTCCAAATATTTTTCTGCCCAAAAGCTCTAATGGCATCCTGTCAAAATAAGAGGAAACATTCCAGCACAGCATTCTGGGCCTTCATGATTATAGCCAAACATTTAACTTTCTTTCCCTCCTTGTCACACTCCCATGTCCCCGAATCCATCCTGAATGTCCCATTTCCCTTCTCTGTCTTCATCATTTTTCCATTTACTTCCGCTCATCACAGCACCACTAGCCACATGCCACTTTCTACTCAGCTCTTGAGATGTGACCAGTTCCAACTGAGATGTGCTCTGCATTCAAAGTCAAAGTGGATTTTGAAGACCTAATTTGGAGGGGGCAAAAAGTAAAGTGTTACAATGGTCTCCCTATATTCATAATATTTTTTATTATCTGAGATTAAATAAAATATATTGTTAGACTCAATTTCACTGATATCTTTTGTTGTTTTCTTTATACGGTTACTAGAAAATTGTGAGTTGTAATTGGCTTCTGTTATATTTCCTGTGCCATGTTCCTCATGACCAAATCTGATTCTCTATTGTTAGCCACTCCCACATCACTTATATCACCAATCAAGCCATGTGCTGCTTGATGTCAGTGGGCATCAGTGGGTTTTTGTTTTGTTTTGTTTTGTTTTTGTTTTCATCATTTTCATCAACTAGGACAGTTCATCAAGCTCACCCACAGCTGTCTATATCAAGCTCCATGGAGAGCAGGCTAATGGTTCCCCAAGGTGCCCACATCACAATCCCCAGACCTGGGATCTCCTTCCTTACATGACAAGGAGAGATTAAGGTTGCCGGTTGGTCAACAGTCTTTTGAATAAGAAGATTATCCTGGATCATCCAGGTGAGCCCAAGTTAATCTAAAGAGAATTTTCTGCTTTGAATATGTATCCCTTCAGAATTCATGTTCAAACTTTATCCTCAAGGTGAGAGTACTAAGAGGTAGGAAGGTGATTAAGCTATGGGACCCCTACCCCTCATGAATGGGATTTATAGTTTATAAAAGGTCTGGAGAGGACACCAAAGAAGACAAGTAGTCCAGATGATCCAGCCTCACAGACTTCCTCAATAGATGTTTCGTCAAAAACCCACAACCAGAACAACTCAAAATGGCTAACTAAGATGGGTCAGCCCCACAGACTGCTCCAGCCAGGGCTTTAGTAAAACCCTGAAGTTGAGCCTCTGACTACAAACTTCTTAGGACATGTAAATAGCTGAGCACAATAGGACTGAACATCAAATGTTACTATTAACTTGCTTAAATAACCAATTTTCCAGTCTTATTTGGGCCCCAAATAGGGGGCCTACGTCCTAAATCAGCAGGAAGTAATTTTAAGAAAGCAATGTCCCATTCCCATAAGGTAGGGTAGGTGATTTTTTTCTCCCCCCCCCCCCCACCGCCATTTGGTCATTTGATGGGTTGTAGATGTTTGTTATTATTTAGGGGGGTTGATTACAAGTTGTTAAATGGTCTTGTTAAATAGGTTTCCGAGGTTAGACCCAAAGATTTCTCTCTTTTTTTTTTTCTTGATCCTTCCTTCTCTCCTATGTAGGGGGGAGAGGAAGACTTTAAAAAATAGGATATAGGCATAATACAGGAATGATAAAGAAAAAGGAACAGATTATTGAATATGCTCTTATGTCTTTGTATATTGATACAAAATTAAGGTTATATTTGGCTACATTGGTATCCATCTTTGTATATTAATATAAAATTAAGATTATATTGGGTACATCAGTATTGATCTTTGTATATTGATACAAAATTAAGGTTAACCCTTTTTAAAGTATTGTACCTAGGTAATGTTTAAAAATGCAATGTGAAATTTTGGCCCATTGATAGCAATTGTCACAAACTGTTTAGGATAATTAAGAGATGCAAACTAATAGTCATTCAAACATGTCATTTGGTTAGATACTAGTATAGTTTATCACAGTTGTTTTCTAAGTTAATTGGAAATCAAGTTGCTAAGAGACAATCAACATTTGCTTATTCAAATATACAGAGATAGAGAGGTGGTCTTCAAAAATCTCAAGAGATCTGTAAAATTTGGTATACAAAGAAGTTTTCTTAACATTTATTGATATTGAAACATGTCATCTCCTGACAACACCTCCTATTCTACTCCAAGTAGAGGATAAGCATTGAAGAATCTCCATTTGGAGATGGTTGCATTAGTGGGAAGCCTGTCATTGGGCAAGAAAAAATCCCTTACTTCAACTGTAGACAGAATGCTGTCTGAAAAGGACAAAACTTGGAAGCAGGTAAGTTGACAGCCTAGCTCTGCCGAGACAGGGTAGGCAAGTACTTCAAAATTCCTGCTTTACAATTAATGTCTGTCAGAGATACTGGGTCAAGAGGCTGAAGACAGATGCTCTAATGTATGGAGAGAAATTGGGAACTGTCCAGGCAGCCAGTTGTCTGTCATTTCTTAGTTTTGGAAGCTGCTGGCTCTGCACTTCCTGTATAATCAGATATATTTATCCTTCTCAGGTCTTTGATGTGGTTGAAGACTATATAGTTATAGTCTCACAGTTAAATTTTAAGTGTTTAAGAATTAAAAGGAGGTTCTAGGTCTAAGAAGATATTTTTAAGTTGGTAATGCAAGTTAGGATGGAAACTGAGTTAGATATAGAACTTTAAACTCATGGAAATAGATGGTTAATAGAATATTAATATCAGTTGCCAAATATGTATGGACTGGACATTGGGAATATGTGTTATACCTTATAGTTTTCATAATTGTGGCCTAATTATTCAAATAAAAGAATTATAAGTTCTGGAAGAAGGGAGAGAGGGAGAGAGGGTGAGGCCAGGTGGGGTGGAGGGAGGGGACTGTGATGGAGATGTAACTTGAAGTAATAAATAAACATTACAAAAAAAAGTTCTGGAGAGGCCCTTTCTGTCACATGAGGATACAGTCTTAGTCCTTTCTGGAAGATGAAGCAACAACTGCCATTTTAGCAGTGACTGAGTCATCCTTGCCAGAGACCAAACTTACTACTGTCTTGACTGTGAGCTCCTATGCCTCCAGAAGGATAGCCATAGCTTTCAATGGTTGATTAATACTCTGGTCTTTGTACTATAGAAGAAGGCTCTTGCTGTAGAGGAGGAAAGCAGAAAAATCACAGAAGGAGGTGAGGGCAGAAGTGGAAGTCAGAGTGACACTTGTTGGCCTTGAAGATGAAAGGACCACCGCACAAAGAATGATGTGGTTTCTAGAAGCTGCAAAGGGCAGGAAAATTCCCTTAGCACTTCCAGAGACCGGCATAGCCCTGCTGACAGCTTGACTCTATAGAGCAGTCTAACCCTTTGTAGTTTTCTGACCTCCAAAAGTATACAGTAATACTTCCATGTTATTTTGAGCTGCACAACTTACCACATTTTATTCTAGCGTAACAGCCTACTACAACTTAGCATCTATCAGCTGACGTGGTCCACAAACAGCATTACAGAGCAATTACTACTTTTGCTCTATTTCATGGGTGAGCAAATTGAGCCTCAGGAAAGCAACTCAAGGTCTTACCACACACAGCTGGTAACTGGTAAAGCCAAATATCAGACTGGAGACGCTCTGATGCCAAAGCCTATGCAAGTAATCATTTCACCCCTGCCTCAATGTGAGTGAGGGAAGGCTCACAAGAGAATTATAGTTAAAGCAGTAAGAGAAGAAGCAACACCATTACATCTCGGCTAATCAGCCCACGGGAAAGAAAGGGTTTGGTTTTGGTTGGGATTTGGTTTGTTTTGTTTTAACTGAATTTGTGAAGTACTCGCTGAAAGTACAAGCTGCATTCCACCTTCCCAATCCAGAATGAAGCAACTACACAGCATGTGGGAGCCTCAGAGTTGTCTCTCTGGTGCCCACATATTTTTTATCTCTTTATAGGCCAGGGGAAGCAAGGATAAGGAGGATAAGAGCAAGGCTTCTCTCTGTACAATCTGACTCTTTCTTTTGCTTATGTAGTCTTCCCAGATAAGGCAGCAGATCATCTGAAGGAAGTGGGATGTTTGTTCCTTCTGCATATCACTTCAGAGTTAGATTTTTATCTAAAACAAGGCTTCCTTTATGTCCTTCACCCAATCTTATGCAGCAGTGAAAAGCCTTTCCCTTGAAATACTGCTGCAATGCAATATTTTTACTGTTTATTTATGGTAATTCTTTAATTAAAATCCGTCTCCCGAGTCTCTATGACATAATGCTCATCTTGGGTCACATTTGTCCCAATGAGTCATCGTTGATTATTGTCTTTCTTAAACATGCTCTCCTATATACACATATGGTGATGGGGAGGGGAGAGGGGGGAGAAGAGAGGGGAGAAAAGAGGGGAGAGAGGTACAGAGACAGAGGGAGAGAGAGAGAGAGAGGAGAAAATGAAAGAATGAATGATTGTGAATGTATGAACATCTTACCAGCAAACCAGTCACAGCTCCACCTCCAAGTTTGTATCCTGAGTTGACCCCTGCCCTTCCTTATTGCTGTCACCAATGTCCAGCCTTTTGTGGCCTTTCATTGGGGTTACACATGTGGTATCCTACTCTGTTGTCTGTAAGCTTGTCTGATACATGGAAACAATATATGCAAAGCTGTGGGTGAGGCTAGGTAGAGAAACAAATGATTAACAGGCTGGAGGCCCTGGGGTAAATACCCATCCTGTGCCATCAAAAAAAAAAAAAAAAAACTACATGTGCACACATACACGCACACACACACACACTCTCATATATATATATATATATATATATATATATATATATATAATTTATTCCTCTGTCTGTTTAGGGGGAAAACTAAATTGTGTAAACTCATGATGTAGAATGTGAGTGTCCTGACCTCTGTCACCCTCTTCTATTTATTCTCCCCACACAAAACTATCACTGTACGTCTAAAAGAGCACATCACAGCTCCAACCACACAACCTCTTTCTTCATGAGAAATAAAGGCTGATTCACCCAGATATGATATAGAAGAGGAAAACAATCTTTGGGAGGCTTCACCTTCCAAAGTCTATAAGCTGCTCTTTGTATTTTTCCTACTTGCAGAAGTTAATCAGAATACATAATGTTTTGTCAGACAGTGAATCAATAAACATTATATTGTCTGTAGGAAGATTTTTGAATAAAAAATAAAATTTCTATTCCACCTTATAAAGCATACAATGACTGTAAAAAAGCAGTTTGTGTAAAACTTACAGGTGAAAAATATAACCATAAAAATATCAGCTCCATTTATTGCTATCACTATTATTAATTATGAGTCCTTTAGTGTGTGTGTGTTGTGTATGTAGCATGCAGATGAGCATGCAGGTGTTTGTACCAGTGTACATACATGTGGAAACAAGAACAGGACATCATGTATCTTTTTCTATTGCTCTCCACTTGTTGCCTTGAGATGGGATCTGCACTGAACTGGAAGCTCACTGGCTAGGAAAACTGACTAGCAAGTTCTTGGGATCTGCCTATATCTCTACCCCCCAATAGTGGAACTATAAGTACATGCAGCCATGTCCAGCTTTAAAAAAAAATTATTCATTTATTTTTTCAAGTTACATCTCGATCAAAATCCCCTACCTCCTCCCTTCTTGGTCTCTCCCTCCCTCTTCCTTGTCTCTCTCCTCTTCTTGGGATTCAAGTTTGGGTCTTCATGTTTGCAGAGCAAATGCTCTTGGTGACTGAGCCATCGCCCCAGACTTTGAATTCTAAAAATGAGACTGAGAATAACAGTAAATTTGAAAATAAAGTAGCTTGCAGCTCTCTTTAAATGAGCTAAAATGGTATTTTACTTAGTTTTGATTTTTAATGTGTCCTAGCTGAAACCAAACCTCCCCAGTAGTGGAAATCAATGACATTATTTTGCTGTTTAAAATATGAGGAGTTTCTAAGCAACAAAGTCACTGATTTGAGAATGTATATTTTTAGCCTGTGGACATCCTTGGACACCTCCT
Organism: Lophiomys imhausi; assembly: GCA_907164525.1. NCBI lineage: Eukaryota > Metazoa > Chordata > Mammalia > Rodentia > Muridae > Lophiomys > Lophiomys imhausi. The sequence goes on along the minus strand of CAJQZJ010000316.1, from coordinate 707,709 downwards.
AATTCACAGCAAAGATTTAAGAAGAACAGCAACAATCCTGATAAACACCAGGGGATGAAGAAGGCAAAGGGCAATATCTGCAGAGTATATGTGCTCTCTTTCTCTCAGCATCTTAAGAAGACATGAGCTAAAACCAAATTATCTAATAGAAATAGAGAGTGGAGTGGTGGCTGCCGGAGTCTGGAAAGCAGAAGCGTAAGAGATGGATGAACAGAGGTTTGCTATGGGGAATAAAAACGAAAACAAGAAAAATAAGTTCTAGTTTTTCTAGAAAAGTAGAGAGATTGTAGTTAATTTATTATGGATTTCAAAGTAGCTACATTTCATTTGAACATGCCCAACACAAAGCAATGCTAACTGTTTGAGGTGATGGGAGGTGATGGATGTGGTAATGGCTCCTTCTGCATGCTCCATTGTTTACATGTCCTGATGTATCACAAGGCATCCATATCATTATTATGTAGCAATTAAAAGTAAAAAGAAACTTAAAAAGAGGCAGGTAGACAGCAGAATGTGCCTTAGAGAGGGCATTATTCACCAAAGGGTCACCACCCTTGTTTCTCTCTTTTTATTGTGAGCAAGAAAGCAACCTTTCAAACAGGACCAAGCAAGCTTAGAGGACAAGCACTTTGAGTCTGTTAGCTGACAAACATTGAAGCAAGATCTGAGGAGAAACTGAGTCCAGGAATTGTAAGACAGTACAGGTCCTGCTTTGGAAGGGAGAAGCCATTATTTCATGAAAAGTTGAGTTCAGGAACTTTCTCTGTTTATCTCTGTCTTCCATGCCAAAACATGCACTCTTCTACTTCTAAAAACAAATGGTTACAGCCATTTGGATTGAATATTAAGAAGAACTTTTAAAAGATGATGTGCGCACACTCACACACATACACACACACATATCTCTCAGAAAACAGATTCAATGAGAGATAAATCTTCTGATTGCAAGTGGATACCCTACCACAACTGATGCAGCTTGAGTCTGGAAACCTAAGTGGGGTGGGGAAAGGAATGAAGAAAGGACAGGCATGTGGACAGAAAAGCTGTGATCAGGTTAGCTGTGCATACTCGGAGTGGCACCAACTACCACAAGAACCAGGAACCCATACCTCACAGTGTGAAGGAGTTAGTCTTCGTAAGAGGTGTCTGTACCCAAGCAGCCTCAGGATATAAGCATCCAGGAGGAGGAAGTGGCAATTGCTAGCTTTTGCATATGCTGGTCACTTGTACTTGGACCAGAGGAAGACTTTGCTTTCATAGTTGACCTGGGATAAAGGCTTATTCATCTTCCCATGAGTCTGAGACCTTGGTCCTTGACCAGGCTGCGCCCATGTCACGAATATACATTGATTCATTTAAGATTTAATCTGCTCTTTACACATTCACTCAAGACTTCCTCAGCTTCCCACAGCAACCCAAATCCCAAAACATCAAAACCTGACATACTCCAAAATCTAAAATGCTCTGGACTCTGAAACAATGACAAGGCACACTCAACTTTAGATTTCTGTATGAAGCATGACCAACTGGTAAAGGCCATACAAATATCCAAAACACAGAACCCTCCCAAATCTGTAAGACTCTGGCCCCAAGCACTCTGTGTGATGCTCAATCTATATTTATACTTCTCTTCAAATGTCAGACAGTGTGAATATAGGGAATAGCTCTTAGCTGTCTTTGTAACTGCTACACCTAGCTGTATGTTGATCACAAGACAGATTTTTAAGACACACTCCCTGGTCAAATGATTTGGTAAAAGTTTCTTATCATATTTTCTAGAACATGCGTGTGTTCTCTGTCAATCCCAACAGCCTCCCAAGAAGGAAAGAGGAACAGAAATCATAAACCAGAAAATGTTAGATTTTGTGATGTTAGATTTCATTGCCCTGTGTTTATCCCTTTGTTCTCAGATGCCTCTTAGTTGGAGATTAGTATACTGTCAGAGATGAACAAAGACAGAACATTATCTGCCTTGTGCTTCTCAAGCTGAATCTCTCTTTCCTCAAGGACAGTTCATTTTTCAATTAAACGCACTGAACTCCTTGGTGAGGCACCCTCCATGTCCCAGGACTGGTTGGGATGAGAAGAGACCTTGAACACATGTTCAAGGTCATTTACTGATAATGAGCGTAGTTGCACTTCACATTCTTTTGGTTGAGTCTATGTCCAATATTCTAAATTTTTTTGGTTGGATCTATCTTAAAATTTTTTAAATGTGTGCAGTATCACATAATTCTAAAAGTATTTTTTTTAAATCACTGAACTCATCTGCTTTGAATTTTTCTAAATAGTCATTAGATAGTTTCCAACTCATTTGGTATCTCAACCACAAATCAGTTTCTCTTTTGCACAGGGTTATGCATTGCATATTGAGAAATGTGTTATTATTCCTTGAAATGTTTGCATAACCATCCCTTATAAGCCCGTGACATCATGGGACAAGACTTGGCACCTTCTGAGTATTTAGTACTACTACTGGGGAAGATGCTGTTATCTCCTTGAGCACTTCTACAAAAACAGATGCCAGTCCCTTCAGCAGTGATTTTAGGCCTTTGGTCCCCTGCCTTTCCTTTATCAGTGTGAAGTTTTCAGTCACTCTCTTGCTCTGAATTGAAAAGTGTGTCTACATAGGAAGTCTTTCAAGATTATTGGTTAAACAGTCTTAATTGAACTCTCCAAATTGCCTAGTTCCCAATTCTTAAGGTAAATATTGTTTGGTCATCACAGACTTTCTGATCATTTCTGGACTTTAATTTATTTTATGATATTTTATAGTTGGACAATCCTCAATCTGATATCATGTTCTCTTTCTTCTCTTGTTTTTAAGTTTGTGGTAATTTTTTTCAAACTTCAGAAATTTTGAAGGAACAATGAACTTTGCACACTTTCTTCCTAGATTCATTGTTTACTAATATACTATTATCTTTAACTGATTTATTTCTGCATGTACACTTATACACACACAAAACTTAAGGTAGAGAGTAACTCAAAGATAGATAGAGCACTTGCCTACTATACACAAGGGCCTGAGTTCAAAAGGAAATTTTAATTTTCAATTATACTCATTTATTTATTGGGCAGAGAGAACAAATGCCATGGCATAATTATAAAAGTTAGAGGACAACTTTTGGATTTGGTTCTCTCCTCCCATCATGAGGACCCTGGGGATCAAACGCAGGTTCTCAGGTTTTGTGGCAATCACCTTTATCTGCTGAACCATTGCACTACCCCATTTTTTTAAAAGTTCTAAAAGTAGGTACAGGAGTAATGATATTTCATCCAAAGATATCTCAGCATGGATCTCCTAAAAGATATTTTCTATTCTCCCAATCACACTCAAGAAAGTAACAAATTCCTACTAGTTTAATTTAACATTCAATCTGCCTCCCATTTTCCATACCTACTCAGTCATTAAAAACTCAATAATTCCCTCAATGTCTATGAGCTTCAATTTCCTTATTGATAAAATAGGATCAATAACTTACCATGACAAATAGTTGTCAAATTATAAAATGTCATTCATTCATTAGACAAATATAGAGTACCTGCTATGTAAGCCAGAAGCTGATGCAGGCATGGAGAATTAAGTGAAGAAAAGACATAGTATATCTACTCTGCTCAGGGGGAAATGATGACAAGCTTAGAATAATAGTATAAACCTTGTGACTATAATTCAGGCCAGCAGTTGGATGGTGAGACAGAAAAGTCTGGCAAAAGATATATACATTCCTCCACCATTTTAACCCAAAACATGTATACGTGTATATTATTAATCTTTTGATATCAGAACAAAGACTCCTTTTGAACATTAATCTGTTGAATGGATACATAGGCTACCCCCAGGATGCACCATCTCAGACTTCTGATTTCCACTTAGGTAGGGTATAAAGATTCTTGTATGTAATATTTATAGTGACAACTTGATTATAAAAAATGACATCTAGCTGGGGTTAATACCATCCCAGCACATGGGAGGCTAAGGCAGGGGGATTGAACATTCAATGTCATCCTGAGATATATCCATATCTGAGAATCACCATTAAATACACACACTGCAGATATTGAATGGAAATTTTGTATTTCTTTTCTCTATATTTTTAATATTTTTTAATCTAATGAGCATTGATTAGCATTTCGCCTTCATGTATGTCTGTATAAAGGTATCAGATTCCCTGGAACTGGAATACAGACAGTTGTGAGCTGCCATGTGGGTGCTGGGAATTGAACCCTTGTCCGCTGGAAGAGCCACCTCTCCAGTCCCTGTTTCCTATATTTTTAAACATCATGGTAAGAATGTTATTATTATTATTATTATTCAGAGATATTCTAATAGGAATTTTGAAGAAAAGTGAAAGGAGTGGTGATGAGCCACCTCTTACCTTGGGTCACATCTGATTAGTTACATGTTGAGTGCCACACAGTGGAGAGACTGACGAGAAGTGACGTACTTATCTCTGCACCTGTGGACTGCAGACATACAGAGCTGGCTTGTCCAAACAGTGAGTTCAAGTGCAAAACAGGATGCATGTGAGAGGCACAAGATAAACAAAAAAAAAAATCTGCTTGACTGGTGAGACTGTCAGATTATTAGCATCCCTTATACCCCAAAGCAAGCTTCTTCAACCACCTTTACCTCCCTTGGGGCAAAAGACTAGAGAAACCTCCCTTGAGAAACTAATGATCCCAGAAAAGCAATTAGTGTGGTTACACTTGTATACGTGTGTGTGTGTGTGTGTGTGTGTGTGTGTGTGTGTGTGTGTGTGTTGGGGGGGTGTCTCTTGATAAAGATGACAGATAGCCAGCTGAGCCTTAACGTGGACTGTCCTTCCCTCCACCATCCAATCAGCTTTCAATCCAGGGCCTCATCTGAGAATATAAAATAGACAACTGTCTTAGTTAGGGTTTCATTGCTGTGAAGAGATTCCATGACCATGGCAAATTTTACAAAGGAAAGCATTTCATTGGTGCTGGCTTACGGATTTAATCTTTTATCATCATGGCGGGAAGCGTGAAGGCTGACATAGAGTTGTAGCTGAGAGTTCTGTTTCTGGATCCACAGGCAGTAGAAAGGGACAGTGACACCCTGACTGGTCTCAAGTTTCTGAGACCTCAAAACCCACCCCCTAGTGATGTACCTCCTCCAACAAAGCCACCCCTATTCCAGAAGGCCACACTTCCTAATAGTGCCACTCCCTATGGGCCCATGGGGGCCGTTTTTTACTCAAACCCCCACAGCAACTTTGTGTGATGTGTGTGTAAAGAGAAAGACTTCAACACTAAATGGTAACTGTTTGAAACGCACAGCCCTTTCCCCTCAAAAGAGTTTTTGAAAGAAAGGTAGTCAGTTGAATAAAATTCAGAAAAAGTCACAATCACTATTATGAGAGAGTTTCCATGATGCGTCTATAAGGAAGAACTTCCTTGAGAGGGAAATCTCCTAACTAAAGGAAACAGAAGAGAGAACAGAAAATTACCTGACTACTGGAATTCTCCAAAAGAACAGAGAATTAGATGCATGGAAGTTATGCTAGAAATAATATTAAAAGGAGGTTTGTTCAATTAAGTCTCAACATTCAAAGTGCCTATCAAAAACCCTGTAAGTTCCTATAAAATCAGATATATTTATCCCTCTCAGGTCTCTGAGGTGGTTGAAGAACAGATAGCTAGAGTCTCATAATTAAATTTTGAGTTGTTTAGGAGTCAAGAGAGTGTTATACATCTAAGAAGATACTTTTAAAATTGTGTTGCAAGTTAGTATGAATGTTGAGTCAGATATAGAACTTTAAACTCATGGAGATGTTTAGATAGTAGAATGTTAAAGTCAGGTACCAAATACATATGGACTGGACATTGGGAATGTACGTTAAGCCATATAACCCTCATAACTGTGGCCTAATTACCTCTGTTGTTTTGTATTGTATTTATTATTATAAAAGAAAGAGCCATTTGTTGGACTGAAAGGGGAAACTGTACAGGGAAATAAGATATACCTTAAATTTGAAAGAAAAAAAAAGGGAAGAGGATGGGGGGTTGAGGGTGGGAGGGTGGGACTGGAGGGGGAATAGGGAGGGGACTGCGATTGAGATGTAACTTGAAGAAATAAAAAATAAAGGAAAAAAATTTTTTAAACCCTGTAAGTCTTATTAAAACCTTCAAATCACATAATCTTGGAGTTAGGGAACAACAAGTATGAAGAGAGGCACATGATGATCACATTCATCAGAAAACCCTGAAGCTTTCCCCTAGTCCAGTCATTGGATATAGGAGAACACTATAAAATGCAAGCATAACTCGCTCAGATCTGTTAGGTGGTCTGGGTTGGTTGGTTAGTTGGTTTTGCAGTACTGGGGATCAAACCCAGAGCCTTATACATGCTAAGCAAGTAGTCTACAAATATGCTTATATTCCAGCTCCCAGAAAATTATTTCTTACCCATAATTCTTCCTCCCCACACAAAAATAACTAGACATACTCAAATTAAAAAAGGATAATAACATATATAATGATGCATAGGCTAAAAATTATTTCCAATAAATAATTTTTAAGGAAGCCTCTAGAATACGTAGCTTAGTAAATTAAGGGAGAAAACCAAGAAAAGGTTTTGAATTCATTATTATAAGATGTGCTTCCCTTCTCATGGCATCTATTGAAGGAAGTCCCTGGACAGCAGGTTTTCAGAGCAGATAGCCCATAGCAACTCAGAAAATGCTGACCATAGGAAGAAGGCATGGGGATGACAAAGAATAACAAGATTTGTAAAATATTCAACATTCTTTTCTGGATGGCTGACAGATACATTGACCTACCCAGAAAAGAAAAAAATATAGCAATTCATATATAGAAAACTAAAAGACAAAAACTAACTATTAATAATGAAAAAAATCAAACTCATACAGAGAAAAAGCCTAACCTGAGAGCATCATTTGCTCAACGATAAATAAGATTTATAAACTCATCATAATGTCAACTGTAACAACTGATTTAGCCAAGTACTGTAATGTAATTATGAAGAGTAGGAGTCGGGAGTGTGATATGGGGTGGGCGGGGGGTGGGAGGGGGAATCCTCAATCACTGTAACAGGAAGTCAGTGACCACTGACTAAAATCAATCACAAAACAGCAGCAAAGGCATGTTGCTCAAATACTTGGAGAAAAATATCAATAGAATCAAGTAAACAGTATTAAAAGTGGCTGCCTCTAGGAACCACTGGCCACAGTGCCCAGAACATTGTGCATTAGTCAGAATTATTTCAGGTACAAGTGACAGAAACTCAAAGTAGAGCAAGAAGGGAAATGAATGTATTCATTTATACAGCTTAACGAAACATGAATCACACTGGTTGGGCCCAGATTTTCAGAAAATGTCCATCCAGTATCTACAAGACACTGGTTCTGACTCTCCAGTCCTCAGCCCTGTATTCTTCCCCTGTGACTTGGCTGAATTTTCAAGGCAGCTTTCCCATATAGGAACAGAGACAGCCCTCTGCAGCTCCAGGTTTATGATGAGCCCACAGCATTTGGGCTCTAAGGGTGAGACAAAGCTTCAGTCCTGGCAATTCCAGGCCAAATGCCAGGCGAAGCTGATGCTCATCCACGCTTAGTCACTGTACTAGTTACTGTTCCCATTGCTTTTAAATTTTAATAAAAGACCTGACAAATGCAATGTGAGGGACAGAAGACTTGTTTTGGTTTGTGGTTTCCAGAAGCAATGGAGTCCATCCTGGCAGGAAGGCAGAGAGCCACAGGTCTGGCTCTGCCCAAGGTGGAAGGAGTAGACAGACCAGGAGGCAGAAAAATCAGGCCAGAACCAGAAGCAAACACAGCTTTCAAATGCCTGACCCTAGCCACCTACTCCCTCTAGCTAAGCTCCAAAAGACTCTGCATGCCTCCAAAATAGCATCACCTGTTGGAAAGAAAGTGTATAAACACAACAGCACATGGGAGCCACAATACATTGAAACCCTAACAATCCTGTTTCCTTCCTTAAAGCAGACTCCTTGACTGGGGGAATTTGAGGTCATAACTAGTCAAGCCAGGCTCGTGACTACCTGTATCTCCAGTTTCAGAGGATCCAGTGCCCTCTTTTGGTTTCCGCCACAACTAAGCCTACAAATGGTACGCAGACATACATGCAGGCAAAATACCCAAACATATAAAAGCAAAACAAAGTATAAATAAATATATAATTCGTAAGTTCTTTATTAAATTAGATGGAAATTTAAAATCAGTAGGCTTTAATAAAACATGTTATTCCCTATAATGCAGGTAATTCTCATCAAATCAGATGAAAGTCCTATCTCCAAGAAACAAGGATTTGGGGGACTGGCAAAATGACTCAGCAGATAAGGGCACTTGCCATCAAGCCTGACCTGAGCTTGATTCCCAAAATCCACGTGGTGGAAGGAAAGAAGCAAGTCTCTCAAGTTGTCCTTTGACCTCCACAAGGAACACCTGAAACATGCACACGTGTATGTATACACATAAACACATAGAAACATATATACATAAATATATAAAGAAAAAAGGGACTCTTTTTGTAGACCTCTTTCAGAGGTCAGAAGTCTGCAACATCAATTCCTCCCCAGGCCTTCAGTATGCAGTCTACTCTGAAGATTTTGAGTAACTCATCTTTCCTTAGCAACATGAGCCAATTCCTTGATAAAAAGATGGATGATAGATAGATGTCTTTATGTGTGCCTTTATGGTGGAGAGATGTGAGATAGATAGATAGATAGATAGATAGATAGATAGATAGATAGATAGATAGATAGACAGATAGATAGATGATAGATAAATAGGTGATAATGATAGATAGAGAGGTGATAGATAGATAGATAGATAGATAGATAGATAGATAGATAGATAGATAGGTGATAGATAAATCGATGATAATGATAGATAGATAGATGATAGATAAATAGATTATAGATAGATAGATAGGTGATAGATAGATGATAGATAGATTATAGATAGATAGATAATTGATTGATTGATTGGTTAGGTAGATTATTCATTGATAGGTTCATTGTTATGGTATGTAAATATTAAAATCCACTGTGTGCTAAAGGACAAGCAGAGCAGGAAGAAATGTGGGGCAACCAAAATAAAAATGTATGAAAAACTCTTACAGAAACTTGCTACTTCGTAAGCTAATTTAAAATACTTTTTTAAAAAGGAGTTTGAACATAGGTACCTTAAATGGGTGAACAATGATTCCCCCAGAATAAGGTAGTTAATGAGTGAAAGTATCCAGAACTAGATGATAAAACTCTGTTGTTAAAAACACAACACACTTTGGTTGAAGGTCATGATGAAGTCAAGCTGGAACTGACCTGAATCCTTCCTCCCTGTTGCTAGCTTCCATAGTTCCAGAAGGTGCTGTCCAGGCCATTAGGAATGAAAAGTCATCTATGGTGCTACACAGCAGTGAAACTGAATGCTACAATATTGACCTGCCTGACAAAATGTGCCCACTGGAGCAGTAGTGACATTACTGTTGGGTGGGGAGCTAATCAATCACTTTCTGATTGAATTAGAGGACTGCTCCACAAGTGGGAATTCATGCCTGGTACCATAAACCGGGTCAAAAGTGCATGGCTTGGGAGGTCATACAGGCTGAGGGAAGGGAGGGGAGGGCTTCAGTACTCTTATTAAACAGACATATTGTCAAAATCCTTTCTAAATAGTAACGTTTCTACCCATAGATTAGTGTTGTTCTCAACCTGGGCTAGAGAAGCTTCTCTTGGAAGTGGGCACAAAACAATGCAGACCCATAACTGGTCACAGTGTTCAGAATAAATGTCTTGTAAATACCTACCCATAAATGTGATGTTAATACCTACTTCCCCCAAGGCTCAATGGACGATGGAAGGAAAGAATGTAAGAGCTGGAAGATGGGGAGGAGTGTTACAGAGGGCTGCCTTCTGGATATTCCATAGTTGTTGCATTCCAGCTCTATCTGGTTGCCTGCATAAGACCTGCGTGAGATCAAGCCATTAAAATCAGTCACTATTCTATTCTCACAGGCAGCACTAGTTGGACTCATGGGTTATAAAAAGGAAGAAGAGGATGTGAAGGGGCACACGTTAGGGAGTTTCCAGGGGAATGGAAGAGGGAAGTTGGGTTTGATATGCTCAAGATGCATCAAATACATGTGTGAGATTCTTCAAGGATAAATAAAAGATTTTTATCAACTGATCCACACTATCTTAAAGGGATACTGAAGCTCCAAAACTCCAAAATTCTCAGTAGCAAATGCTTATGGAAGGACAATGAGTCATTCAAAGTAATTAAATAAGCATCCATCCATGAAATGTAATTTTCTAATTTTTTTTTCGAACATAGAAGATAAAATCTGTTTACAGACTTCACTAGACCAGAAAATGGACAGAAGGGAGCTAAAAGGTGACTCACAGTGACCCAAGGACTATGAATAGCAGAGAGCAGCTGGTAGCCTGTGAGTGCTGACATCACTGATGGAGTTTCCAGCCGTGGCTGAGAGCTACAAGGTAACTCCTGAGAACACTTGCCTTCCTTTCAGGATTCTAACTCCATGAGCAATGTCACCATCTTCGGCAAACTTTCACCCGTCCTCATTTTCCAATGACCTAAAACATAGTCACTGTTGGGGCTTCCTTTGCTTGGAAAACAGGAGTCTTTTAGTGAACCTTGCTCAGCATCCTTACGAATGAAAGAACAGTTAACACTAGTTTGGGTACCACAGAGGCAGATTTTTCTCGGCCCTTTAGACAGTACCCAGTCTAGTCTAAGTAAAATTCCTTAAAACTTAGCCCGGGAGCTGGAGAGTTGGTTCAACAGGTAAGATCACTTGTGGCTCTTGCAGAGGACTGGGGTTTAGTGTGAGCCACCATGTGAGTTTAACTAAGAAGACGATCAGCCTTCCTTGCTGCCCATAGACAATAATTTAATACTAAGCACAGACTGCTTCTTAATAAGACACACATTTTTTTTCTGCTATGGGCTCACTGGTCACTTCACTCTGTCATGCAGTCTGTACTGAAAAGTCTTGACAGACCAGCAGCATGCCAATATCACTCACTAGAGCAAGTTTATCATAATGTTTCCTGAGGGAAACAGACAGTGAACAGTGTGGATTTCAAACAACCCGAAGTAAAATCTATTTCTAAGATTTACACTAAGAAAGTGTAAATCAAAAGTTTAAACAATGACAAAGCATATCACAAAAACAAGTACAGCCAAACCACTGGAACCAAAAGTCATTTCCCTATGCTAAACAAGAACACCAAGGCTCCACACTAAATCCAATTTCACTTTTTACAAAACATCGCAGTTATGAAATGACCAAAGCAGACAGATAAAATTACACTTCAAAAAGTGAATAGAAAGATACAGTGGCATAAAATGAATCGTGATTAAATAAAGCAACAATCAAAAGGGTAAGCTAAGAGTCTTAAAAATAATGAAAATGGGCAATATTAGGTGAAAGAGTATTCTAAAGGAATAGAATGAAAATAAGACCTATAAAGTTTAATAAATCCAAGTGTGATCAAATGAGGCATTCTTGTAGTTAAGAACAAATAAAAATCAAATTAAAAGAATTCCAGGGGAAAAATACAGTTACAAGTAGTTTGAGAAATTCAAAAGTCCAATGATTCATAACCCATTAAAATGTAAATAGAGTCCCTTGCACTTTATTTATGATGACTAATGATTGTTCCCTCCAAACTGAAGGTTCCAGTTACAATTTTGGGGAGTAAATTATCCATCCTTACTGACATTTCACTTTCTGTAATTTCAGTTGCCTATGGTCAAACATGGCATGGTGATTTGAATGAGAATGGCTCCCATATGCTCATATGTTTGAATAATTGGTCCCCAGTTGGTGGAACTATTTTGGAAGGATTGGGAGTTGTGGCCTTGTTGGAGGAGATGTATCACTGGGGGTGGGCTTTGAGGTTTCAAAAGCCCATAACAGGCCCAGTCTCTCTTCTTGTTGAGGAATAGATATAAGTTTTCAGCTACTTCCTCCAGTGCCATGCCTGCCTGCCTGCCTGCTGCCATGGTCCTCACCATGATGGTCATGAACTCTAACCTTCTGAACCTGTAAGCCCCATAAACTCTTTCTTCTATAAGTTTCCTTGGTCATGGTGTGTTACCACAGCAAAAGAAAAGTAACTAAGATACATGATCAGAAAATATTAAGTGGAAACATCCCAGAAACAAATAATTCATAAATTTAAATGGTACATCATTCTGAATACCATGAGATGATGCTCACTACATGACCTCTGATGTGGAAGTCATCCTTCCACCTAGTGTGTCCATTGTGTATACACTGCCAGGTCGTGAGTTATCTAGAAGCTGAATCAGTTATCAGATTGCAAAGCTGGGGCTCACGTTTCCTTAAGAATGACCTCTGAAGCCTAAGTGCAGGGATACTGGCTGTCAGTTGATGTGTCTCAAAGAGAACACTAAGTGCAGAGCTGAATCTTGTTCACTCCCTAAAGAAAGGAAACAAAATGCCAAGATTGCTGGAATCTGGACAAAATACACCATGCACAGCTTCAACATCATCCTCCATTTCTGAATCCCCCACCTTGAGGTCTTGGGGCATGGCTCTTGAAAATAAGTGGGGCTCAACACTACTGTATCAATAAACACTTGTAGTTGGTTCTCAGAGTGACTTACAGTGAGGTTTTCAGACCACAATTCCTAACTACTAGGTCAGTAAATACCAAAAGTTACACATCATAGACTGTACATACCACTAAAACCAATCAGCTTCTTGAGAGACTGATTGGGAGTCAAAATCAAGAGTGAGATGCCTAAAACTCCCAGCTCCCTGAGGGCTGGTTCCCAGCATGCGACACAGAGCCTGAGAGTAATTAGCCATTGAACAGAGAGAAATCTCCAGCCTTATGGAAAGTGTGTGCTAACAGTGTCATTAGGCTGCCCCTTTCATCTCAAAACACACTGCCAATTTAATTATTTCTCAACACACTTCCTAGAATATGACTTATCTCAGGCTACAGAGTGCAAGGCACTTCAAGCTTTCAGGACGCAGATGAGAGTGGTGAGGACAGAATGGAAATGGGTCAAGGTCACACTGCAGTAACCATAAGCCACCGACACGACAACATATTTGCCAGTGTTTTTCACAGTAGGGTCTATGGGCTTCCTTTCTCATACTCTCTGGGGGTTTTAGGTCAGTCAGATCTCTGGACCAGATCACAAACCAACAAAGCAGAAGACTGAGGTGTGACCCCAGAATCTCCACTTTAGGTAAACATCCTCTACCTCTCCCCCTAGGTTATTACTATGCTCACTAACACTAAAGATGCAATGACATAGAAGCAAAGAAAGTGAGAATGGGGGACTTGAAGTCAGTCAGCCAACAATGTCTAGTCCAAGCAGGAGCCAAGAATGCAAAGCAAAGAGACAGCACAACGCCCGTAATGGGAGAGGCTGTAGGCCTGAATATATTTCCTGGACTCAGAACTTCAGAACTTGAAGACCTAGTCCCCTCCTACAGGGATATGCCTCTGTACCTATTAAAAGTGTGGTAGTCTGACAGGTTACAGCTCCTTGCTACTTAAACTGTAAATCTTCTTTCAACTGTTGAAAAATAAATCAAGGACATTAAATTGTAGACATCTTAAAGACTGGGACAACTCCCATAATCTTGAAAACACACAGCAAGGAAATAGAATCTGCACTGGAGGGAGGGAGAGACCTTGGGAGGTAGAGACTGGAGTCGCCAGCCTGACAGAGTAACACTTGCTTATTACCAGAACAGTGTGTACTGGGTGGTCTTAAGGCTTCTTTCCTCAGGGAAAGTCTCCTCAAAAGACCACAGGGCAACATGCATTCTTCAGCATCTTTTCCCCGTTTGTCCGCCTGTTTACAGAGCACTCTGCTCAGAGGCCCCATCTCATCAGGGTTGTGGAACCCTCAGTGTTTTTCTCACCTGCCCTGTTGGTGACAGGTAGGTAAGTCCTCTAACTGTGGGAAAGGAGTCAGGAAGCTCAGTGTTGCCAGATACCTTGCCTAATCTGCATTGTCCCAGCCGGTATTATCATTGACAGAAGATATTTGGAATCTGGTCATCCTTATTCTTTATCTCTGTCTTACTTGGTCCAGAGCTATGGAAAGGAAATTGAAACATCCTACAGCCTCTCTGAAATGCTAACATTGGGTTTTTACGTTCAGTTTAAGAAAAAGATAGCATGAATCCCTCTGGTCAGAGTGATCAGAAACTCCTCATAACTCTTGATTAAGACTAAGAGGGAGAAGAGTTTCACAGCATGGTGGTCTTAAATCCATTTCAGAGTGGCTGCTACTAGAAACACATGAGCAAAGGGAAAGGTGTACCAACTCTGTGGACTCCTATAGTATACAGGAAACAGCACCAGGTAGAAAGCAGCACTGTGCTGGTCCATCAGTGGGTGGACTGAGTATAAGTACTCTTGCTGGTCACTTCTGCAGTGCTTATGTTTTCTGACCTTCATAGGTTTGCACATCCTTTCTCAGGGAATCCTCAATGTTCTTCTGCAAGAAACCTGCTTATCCCTCATGAATTAAATCTTATCTCACAATCCTGATCTTTTCAGACACAGACACATACTTCTCTTTTTGGTTTTTTGTTTTGTTTTGTTTCTTTTTTAATTATGCTGAGTGGGGTAGGAGTATGTGCACATGAGTGTTGTGCTCATGAAGGTCAGGAGAAAGTGTGGGATCCCCTGGGGCTGAAGTTGCAGGTGACTATAAGCCATCTGACATGGCTTTTGAGAATCAAACTCCAGTCCTCTTAGAAAAGAAATACATGTTCTTAACCTCTGCTAGGTCTCCAGCCCAAACAGTTAAATACTTCATATATATGTATGTATATGTGTGTATTTATATGCATATATGTTTGTACACACATATATATTCTTTATTTTTACATCCCTATCACAGTTTCCCCTTCCTCCTATCCCCACAGTGCCTCCCCTAGCATTTCCTAAGCGCACCTCTTCCACTCCTGTTTAGAAAAGGGCAAGTCTCCCATGGATATCAACGAATCATGGCATATCAAGTTGAAGTAAGACTAGGCACCTCCCTGTATTGAGGCTAGACAAGGCAACTCAGTTGGAGACAAAGGTCCCTTGTCAAAAGTGTCAGAGAAAAGCCCCTGCTCCCACTGTTAGGAGTCCCACAAAAAGACCTACACAACTGTAACTTATATGCAGAGCGCCTAGGTTCCCATGCTGGTTTTCTGGTTGTTCATTCCGTCTCTGTGAGCCCCTGTGAGCCCAGGTTAGTTGACTCTGTGGGGTTTCTTATGGTATCCTTGACCCCTATGGCTCCTACAATCCTTCCTCCTCTTCCACAGGATTCCCCTGCTCCTCCTAATGTTTGGCTGTAACTCTGCATACTTCTTTAGGCAACTTGAACATATAATTATTTTTTCTTCTCTCAATTTCTATCCTTATTTTTCCATGTCTTTTTCTTTCTCTCACTCTCTATCTCATTAGACTAAAACCCTGGGCATCATATCTAGCTACTGCATCGTCTTTGTAATCCCCAACTCCCAACTCGGAGCTGGGTATATATAGTAATACAAAAAATGTGAGGGAGACTGGTAGATGCAAGAACAAAAGAGACAGAATTGTAGAAAAACATAGATACAGAAAGCCAGATACAAGGCAGAAAGAGAGACACTGGAATAAAGACATACAAAGAGAGACTAGGGGAAAAGAGAAAGAGAAGGCATGGAAGGACAAAGAAACAGAAAAATAAAGAACAGACCTGCCAAGGTGTTAATGAATACTAAAAATGGCTAGGAATGGCAGGACAAAGGGCAGCACAATCAGGGGCAATGGCAAATGGAAATGATGGAGAAGAACAAGTGTTGACTCTGGAAAACTGTAGAATCCAGAGCTTATATTCTTACTGCTAAGTTGGAAAATAGGGAAAGAGATGCAAGTGTCCCTGAGCCCTCCTCTATGTAGACCCCATTCAGCTTCAACTGTGTCACAAACACACGATTCATCTGTTATTAATAGCGTTTCCTGATTCTTCTCATCTTGATGTTTAAATAAAAGAAAGATAAGTTTAAACAGATTCGCTTTTAATTGTAATCTCTAAATCATGCTGTTTACTTGCCCGTTGTGGAGCTTTTAGGAGATAATTTAAGCCTTAAAGTTTGCATCATGAGGAGCTTTTTCTGTAGGCATGCCATAAATCTGCAAGATGAGCTGTGACTCATTCCTGTAGGTGTTAGTATGTGATTATGTAAGTACTGCCAATAATGAAAAAATTTACTAGAAATGTGGCAAAGAATAAACACAAGCAGAAATAGCTATGGATGTGTTATTTCTCTGCATTATAATAAAAGATGGGTTATAATAAAAGTTGTGTGTAGAGAAGGAATTTATATCAGCAATTTATACCATTTTTCAGATGACCATCCGTCTTTAACTGAGGACCAAATTGGAAAGTACTAAAACAAAACGCAGTCATCTAAACAAAAATAACTCATCAGAGGCTCTCCTTTTCACACAGTTTCCTCACAGTAAGTTGGGTGATGCCTCCACAAAGACACAGCCCTGTGAGCAAGGAGGCCCACACCACACAGAACCATTTCAGATCTGCCAGCATTTATCCATATTATGCAGGAAAGTCCCCATGGCGGTGATGTTAAGTGATCCTTTGTTTAGCATTTAGCACTGCAGCACATGCAAATGAGCTTCATGCTCTTTCGCAGGTCTTTGCTGAAATTCTCTAGAAGACTCTGTACAGTCCTTGACACTCACTCGGCAACTGCTCCAGTCTTCCTGAATCTTATGGAACCGAGAATAGATTCATCTCAGAATGAAAGAAGACTGATTTTTATTTTGAGCATAAGAAGAATTTAACCTTCCCCTTGCTTGTGCTGAATATGATGTGTCCTACGTACTAAAAATGCTCGGTTTGTTCATTAGCTGCTTTTGTTGTATCTGTCATGAAGCAGCTTAGTAGAGAAGGACTTATGTTGGTTCACAGTTTGAGTAGACAGTCTGTCCCAGCAGAACATACTTTGAGTTCATGGAGCTCATAGCTGTGGCAGCAGGGACACGAAGCTTGCTTGTATTTCAAAGACTCAAGAAACAGAAAGACTGGGACTGGAAGCAGAGCCGAGCTGTAATGCTTAAGACACGTCTCTCTACCCTTACTGGTCTACTTCCTCTAGCTGGGCCTCACCTCCTAAAGGTTCACAACCTCTCAAAACATAGACCAAGTTTTCAGATAGATGAGTCTGTGAAGGACATTTTACATGTAAGGCTTAAAAGCTGACCGTATTAATGATTGAAAAAGAAAGCCCAAAGGGTCTATGTCTCAGATTAGCATTATGAGCTAATTCTAACACATCGAGTAACCCCTAAACATGTATCCAGGCATGTTTGTCTCTTATAGATGTAAATTTTAATGCTTACATTAAATCCTCTATGGACTCAAATGAAATTAGGGAACCTCTGCTATAGAATAATCTTAGCCTAAGTGATATTTTTCCCTAAAATTCACTGGAGAAAATGTTTTTATATGATTAAACTATGTAGGAAGAGCTTTGCACCTGGGACAAGTATCACCTTTCATAAAACTAATGATAAAAAATAGAAAACAGCCCAGCACTCAGGAGGCAGAGGCAGGTGGATCTCTATGAGTTCGAGGCCAGCCTGGTCTACAAAGTGAGTCCAGGACAGCCATGGTTACACAGAGAAACCCTGTCTCGAAAAAAACCAAAATATATATATATAAAACAGAACTGAGAAAGAAAAAGAATATGTTATACCCAGAGGCACAAGACAACAATGTGCCCAATGAGGCAAACAGGTTCTAATGATTAAAACATAGCACACTCTTGCCATATCACCTGGGCTCGAAATGTATTAGAACTGAATGCCATCACAATTAATAACCTTCCCCCTCCTGCCATATTTATTGGGAGGAAAATAAACAGAAGTTCAGTAATTGCAAAACTCGGAAAGCAGTGTGTTGTTAGTTCTGCAATAAATTCCAAGGAAAAACATGTTTCTCCCTAATGAAACTACCAGCAGTCAAAAGATAATATAAGGGAAATTTTGTGGCAATTCTAAGATATTGTTACATAACACCACCCCCAGAAGTCTGACTTCAGCCATCTGGTGTCACGGGTTCCTAAGAAAGCACATCTACAGAGCCACCCAGCCAGGTCCCTAAAAGCTCGTTGCTTTCCATGCTTTTTAAATGATTAAAACAGTCCTAATGCTGAAAGGAAAATATTGCTGACCTGCTGATTTTATAGGAACTAGCTTCTTCAAATGTCATATTCATTCCTAAGGCAAACTAAGCCAGGTACCAAAATAGGAAGCAGAGGTAAAAATGTACTGAGATAGACATTCTCTGACATCTGCAATCTGAAGAAAAAAAAATCGATATAAGGGAGAGAATCAAGTAAGTCAAAGAATCTAAGTCTTTACTTATTGTGGGGATTTTTGTTTTGTTTTGTTTTGAATAGTATTGATCTGTGGCAATCCCATACCTGTATATAATATATTCAGGGCATTTCCACCCTCCCATCATTTTCTCTTCTCCAGCTCCCATGTTTCCCCCAAGTTCCCCTCCTAGTTTTATCTTTATTTTGTTGTCTGCTTGTTTAAGGTTTCTGCCTTTTGTGGTGCACAGAGTTTAACTGGAGTTGCATGCATGAGCATGGATGTGGGGTTATTAACTGGAGTGTGGGCAACTTACCAGTGCCTACACCACTGCAGAAAATGACTCCCCATTCCAAGGCCATTAACTTCCATAGTTCCTTGGACAAGCAGCTCCTATGAGTCCTTCCCACATCCCTGATGGAATGTTGATTGTATATTATATTTAATACCTTTATGGAAACAATCCAGAAGTACAAGTTTAAAATGACAGAGGCCCTTTTGTTAGTCAAAACAAAACAAAAAACAAGCAATATATCTTCTTCTTGAAGAAATGTCACTTCAGCTAATACTATTTTTTAGTTTTTTTGGGGGTTTTGCTTTCATTTTTTGTTTTTTAAAGAGCAATGCTCATACATATAATGAGAAAAGGAAATTCAATGATTGGGAAAAGAGCATGTTTAAGACCATGAAGTTAGGAAAATGTAACATTATTAGAAAGGAAAGGAGAGAGTGAATTAATTCTGTCTTTAAAAGGGGGAAAGTCTGAACATATAGTTAGAAAGAACAGCACAGATTTTCAAGTCCTGAGGTCCATGGGTAAGAGGTCAGACTGTGAGCTCAATACAGTAGCAAATCACTGAAGGGTTTGGAGCAAGGACGTCATCTGTGAAATTTCTATTTGAAGATAATCAACTTTGCCTGGAGCCAGAGCTCAGTGGCAAAGCACTTGCCTGACATGCACAAATATCTGAATGAGATCCCGAGCTCCACAGAAGAAAAGGGGGGGGGATTAGGGGAAGACTAACCCCATTTATAATAGTGCATGTGAAGAACCACTGTGGAAATATCAAACCATTCTGACCTACATACAATAAATGGTAGCAGTGGGTTAGGAGAGAAGAACAATTGTAGCATATTTAATGAATAAACAGAGTTTTCTGATGAACTAGAAACATGAAAGAGTGGGAGGAACCAAGAATTACTCCTTGAGTTCTTGAAGGAACCAGTAGGATAGAGGACCATTTGCTGAGACTAAGATTTTATATTTATGCTATTTATAGGAGATGTTCCACATCCATTTTGAACTTGTACATCTTGCCATAGCTGTAAGACGTTCAGTGCAGATATCAAATAGGCAGTTGGGTTTATGCTGCAGGTGTAAATGTGATTGACATCCTTCAGGACTGCATAGGTATATATGGGGCATATGAGGTCCACCCAGGAATCACTGGAGAGGGGAAGAAGATCTAGAATTAATCATTAGAGGACCGGGGTGAGAAAGGGAAGCTACTGAAGACAGATGGATGCCAGGGAAGTAGGGAGCCCCGCCAGAGGAGCTTGCTCCAAGAAGAAAGAGTGGCTATTGGTAACAGATGGTACCAAAAGGAAAATCAGGTTGAATTTCTACCTTAACTTTAACAGCAGTGAGTTCAGAGATGATGGTAGGCATCAGACTATTTCAACTTAAGAAGGAAATGAAAATAAAGAAGCCAGATTCATGTTAATTGGCTGTTACATTATGAGTAAGACCTCTAGTCAACTGTGGGTTGTTGGTAGTTAAGATTTTAGGGAACCAAAACTTATTCACAGAGTTTTGACTATGTAGGAGGTTGTCATACCAATTTTTGTTGTTCAAGGGTCCAGTTGAATATTTTAAGAATTAACAAAAGTTTTTGTCTATTCATAACCAATGGCATAGCACTTTCTTCGCCATAGCGATATGACCATCAAAATTGGGCTCACAGCCTTTCTTAAAAAGGATAACGACAGTCCTGCCTAGAGACATCTCAGTGACAACATATCTGCTAGACATAAGCAAGCCCTGGGTTTGATTCTCAGCACCACAAAAAGTAAATCATCACTATCATATTTCTTGTCACTTGTCACAGAGAATCATAATGATACTCTGCCTTTTATTACCATCTGTCCATCATCTGATAAGCACAGCAATTTTGGAATTGATGATAAAACTTAAAAGTATATTAATGGAACTTAAACATATTAACATTGCTTCTTTGTTCTAACAGAATTTTGAGTGAAACAAATATCACCGATGTTTAGATTGTTTCTTTGGAAAGTCAGCTAGCAGCTTGTATCTGGTTTTCTGAGTGGTAGACTTTCATAAAATTGGCTCTCTTCACCTCTTTCTCCCAGCTTTGAAGTGTCTATGATGTGTTCTAGAAACCTTGGCATTCCCTGATGCTTCAGTTGCATTGCTTTGAAATGTGCTGGGCAGTTTTTGCACGCCTTGTATTAATTCTTTCCTTCATAGCTACACTTTGGTACAAGTGTGTTTAAAACCATTTTTATTGCCTCACAATTATGCTAAATTTACTTAAATGGTATGCCCATGTAGTACTACCAACAGCATTAGCAGAAGCCACCTACCACTTGCCTGGCAAGTTGACTCATGTACATGGTCAAGCAATGTAAACATGTCAGGCTCTCTTCATCTGCCCTGGTGATGTTCTGGAAGACTATAAGACACTGCTGATCTCAGAAATGTCAATCTGCATTTATCTGCAAATATCAGAACCTGCATCTGTGATTAAGTAACTATGTTGTATTCTTTTGATCAGATGTAGTAAATGAATTTTATATCCAAGTAAATTTAGTATCCATGCTAATTTAAAACACATGGCTCAGGGGTGGATAGATGGCTCTGCAGTTAAGAGCACTGGCTGGCCTTCCAGAGGACTCAGGTTCAGTTCCCAGCACCACATGGTGTTTCACAACTGCCTATAACTCTAGTTACTGAGCTCTGATGTCCTCTTCTGGCCTCCTCAGGCACTAGTTGTGCAAGTAGTTTACAGACACACATGCAGACTGAATACCCATACACATAAATTAAATAAATCTTTAATAAATAAATAAATAAAGCACATGGCTAATTTCTGCATTTTATAAATGAGGATGCTGCAATTTTCAAATTCAGTAGCTTCCCCAGTTATAATAGAGCTGAGCTCAGCCTAAGTGGCAATAGTCATCTCTGTATAATCAGTATCTCCAAATTCTTCTCCATTAATTATATTATAGTCAGCAAGAATCACTCAAAAAATTAATAAAATTAATTTATATTACTAATATTTTCTCCATTTACTTTTTTGCTGCTATTAACTGAACTAGCTATGCTGGTTTTCTAAGAAATGTGGACAAGGCCACTGTCTTAGTCAGTATTTTATTGCTGTGAAGAAAAACCATGACCATGACAACTCTTGTAAAGGAAAACAATTAAATATGGCTTTTAGGTTCAGAGGTTTAGTCCATTATCATCATGGTAGGAAGTATGGCAACATGCATGTAGACATGGAGCTGTAGAGGTAACTAGAGTTCTACATCTGAATCCACAGGCAGCACCAAGAGAGAGACACTTAGTCTGGCTTGAGCATTTGAAACCTCAAAGTCCACCCCCAGTGACACACTTTCTGCAAGGCTGCAGCTCCTAAGAGTGCCACTTCCTGGTGACCAAGCATTCACATCTATGAGCCAATGGAGATCATTCTTATTTAAACCATCACTGCTACTAATGTAACCATTGTGCAAGTTGACATCATTTCTGGCACAATTTTTAATCATTAAGCACATACAACCACTTCAAAGAGTTGGTTATATTAATGAGAAGAAAAATCATGTGCTTAGAGTTTTAAATCTTCAAGTGCATACAACCATTTCAAAGAGTTAGTTATATTAGTTAGAAAAACAACCTGCTGTCAGGGACTTATGTCAATCTCAACCCAACCTACAGGTCAAGATGAAGCCATTCTCCCCTCACCCAGATGGTCCAGTGGAGAACTGTTAAATAGTTGCCGGGTCCACACAGGATGCACTGCAGTCACTGTCCCTCTCCAGGAAAAGACAGGGAAAAAGAATGTAAGAGCTATCACAAAGGTCCAGGCACCATCTAGGGTAGGAGTCTGCCTCTGGTGGTTCCAATGGGTGACATTTGGGACACTGAGGAGTCCCTTTGTCAGGAGACAGTAATACTTCCTGCTCCTCACTTGCCAGGGTTTGGTGACTGTGATGGCTTTTCTTGGTTGTCAATTTGACTCCGTCTGGAATTAACTAAAAATCCAAAAATGGAGAGCATACCTGTGAGGAATTTTTGTTTAATTTGAGGTAGGAAAATCTGCTTCTAATCTGGATCTTTGAGGTGGGAAGACAAGTCTTTAATCCAGATCTTTTGAGCTGGAAAAAGAAGCACCTTTAATCCAGATGTTGAGGCAGAAAGACACAGGCCTTTAAGTGGGTCACACATTCTTCTGGAAGCCTATATAAGCACATGGAAGAAGGAAGCTTTTGCTCTTTGCCTGTTTGCGTTCTCCTTGCTAGCAAGTCCATTCCTTCACTGGCATTAGAGGCTACTTCTTTGGGAGTCTAGCATATACTGAAGACCAGCTGGGACATGCAGCCTTGTGGACTGAGCAACTAGTGGATTCTTGGACTTTCTATTCACAGACTGCCATTGCTGGACTAGCTGGACTGCAGCTGTAAATCATTCTAATAAATTCCCTTTCTACACATAGAGAGAAACTCCTATATGCTCTGTCACTCTAGAGAACCCTGACTAATATAGTGACAAAGGTAAGGCTATGCCACTCCAAGATAAAGGCAATACATAAAGAACTGCAAGAAGTTCACACCAATCTTCCCTTATATTTCTTGAAAGACATCGTGCTCTTATTGCATAGGACAGGACTGAAGGCTGAGGGAAACTGCACCAACAAACCCGGTTAAATTAACCCTGCCTTCCTTGTCACCTCTCTCCCCAGTCACCTAAAATAGGCTAGGCCCCTTGGCCTTATCACATTTTCACTCTTCACTATTTTTTGTCAACAATATCATGTAAGTAATTGGCTCTGCTTCTCCAGGTCTTCATTTCTCTATGAAGACAACACCATCTGAATTTTGAACTCAATAAATGTGTACACTCTTCTCCTGGTAAGTTCTCCTATATTCATTTAATCCTTGGGCCCAGTGGGGAACCCTAGGAGGATGGAAGTGGGACTTTGCCTCCCTGCACTATCACTGTGGGCACATAGAATGTGGCATAGAGCCAGACAGCACCAGCTGCTCCCCACTGTGGTCCAGAGTTATCCCATTATGTGGGGAACAAGCTTCTTGCCTGTTGAGTAGCAGTAAATGAATAAAACTCCCAATTAATGCTCTGAACCCAGCAGGAAGACCATTTGGACTCTGGTGTGGCAATTCATCCAGGGCACCAGGAGGTTCATAGCATTTGCTCCCTTTATGCTGGGGAACCCATCCTACAAGCCTCATCGACTTCCAAAGACTGTGGTCGTGTTTTTCTCTAATAGATTATTTAATGAACTGAAGAAGAAACCCATTATTATTGTTCAGAGAACTAAATAGAAGACATGAAAGCTTCTATGTGTGAGTTTAAATGTGTTGGCCTTGTTTCTCATTTCCTTCTATTACTTTCAGACCTAAGTTTGTTCTAATCTCCAATTTCCCCATCTTTATGGTTTCATCTGCATTGACTCAGTTTCCCTTTTCCTGATGCTGGTCATGCTCATCTGCATGGCTTCTCTTAAAAATTACCATCTTCGGGCTGGAGAGATGGCTCAGAGGTTAAGAGCACTGGCTGTTCTTCCAAAGGTCCTGAGTTCAATTCCCAGCAACCACATGGTGGCTCACAACCATCTACATTGAGATCTGGTGCCCAGGCATATATGTAGAGCAAATACTGTATACATAATAAATAAATGTTTAAAAAAAATTACCATCTTCTAGTTGATTTACGCTTTTTTTTCTTTCATTTGTGTTTTCTGCCCATTTGTATCACAAACATTTATCTAACCCTTACTATATCCTAAGTCCTGCTAAGTATATTTATCTTTGCTATTAGCTCACAGGGAACATTGAAATCACTTCAAACAGACACTATTTTTATTTAAGAACAAACAGAAAATTCAGTTCTATTTTCAGAACTCCACTTGGCTGCTCAGTTCCCCTTTGGGCATCTTAAGGATGGTGTCTAGATCTGTTCCTCTCTATGTCCTCATCCCTGCTGTTCCTGGGTAACACCAACAGTTGGAGGATTGTGAATTTGGCCATTGGTTACATGTGGTTCAAATTCTCTGCCATCTATTAGGTGTGGGTTTGAAAACAAGTTTTCTTTAAGTTCTCCCTGTCTGCATTTGTTCGTTGAGTAAATGGGACAATCACACTAAGCTCAAAGAGTTGTTCAAAGGATCAGATTAGCTATTGGCTAGTGTAAGTAAAGGCACATACATTGGCAGTCAATAAATACTAATTCTCCAATGCATGCTTCCCCCTTTAGATGCATTTATTTTGTTTTATTTATAGAAGTGTTTTGTCTGTATATGTGTGTGTGTGCTATATGCATTGGAACATGTGGAACTGGAACTACTGTCAGTTGTAAACCACCATGTGGTACTGAAGAACTGAATCCAGGTCCTCTTAAAAAATAAGCTTTCTTAACTGCTGAGTCATCTCTCCAATCCCATCCTTTTTTACTTCATGTATTTCTTTCAGTTATATTCCATTGCATATCTTTTCCATTCATATTGACTCTGTACCAACTGCACAGGGGACACTGTGCTATAGTCTAAGGACACATGAGAAGCAAAAGTTATAGGGAGCACATCCCCTTAAGCTTATAAACTCTTGACAAAGAAATATAAGGATAATGAGATTTTCCTGTTTTCAAAATGGGGTACACAGTGGTAGCTCAAAAACACACCAGTAAGAAAAGCGTAGAGGTGATTTGAATGAATGGATACTTGCATGGAAGTTATTTTTGTCAAATAAGATAACTGTGAACATATACAGTGGTTTTAGGGGGATGCTACTAGAAGTGTATCCTACACACACCCAGAGCCATTTCTTTCCTGAATAGCTCATTCTGCTGACCTGAAAGTTGTGTGTACCACACACCTTTCTCCTTGCACTGTTCCAGGGTCTTCCTCCAAAGCACCCAAATCCCTGCTAATGAAGGTCTCCTTTGTGGCTCTGGATGACAAGTCTCCTAAGCTAGCTTCCTTCCAACACCACACCAAATTCTCTCCCTTCCTACTCAACTTGCTTCTTTTATTGAATCATCTTGTTTTTTGTTCAATTGGTGTCAAATTTTCAAGTTAAGTCTACAAGTATATTGATTCATGCCCTGGGTATACGATAGGTTTACTGTGTTTTCAGATGTGAAATACCTTCCATTCGTGTTATCTCATTGAAATATGGCAACAACTCTGAGTCATAACTCTTTACTAGTCCTAATATTTTGAAGGTTAAAAAAAAACTTAGAAAGATGAATATGCAGGGAGTGTTTTCAACTACAGGTGCTCTTCCTGCCACTCAGAGATTGCTGAGTCCCCGTTCTCTGCAAACAAACTCACAGACATAATAGTCTATAAAGACAACCTGTGGGGCTGGAGAGATGGCTGAGTGGTTAAGAGCATTGGTTGCTTTTCCAGAGGACCCAGGTTCAGTTTCTAGTTCCCATATGCCATCTAACAACCATTTGTAACTCTAATTCCAGAGAATCTGAGACCCTTTTCTAGCCTCTATGGGCACTGCACACACATGGCCCATGCAGGCAAAACATTCAACCATATAAAACAAAAATAAAACAAAAGTTTTAAGTTAAAAATAAAACCAACCAGCCGGGCGGTGGTGGCACACGCCTTTAATCTCAGCACTTGGGAGGCAGAGGCAGGTGGATCTTTGCGAGTTCGAGGCCAGCCTGGTCTACAAAGCGAGTCCAGGACAGCTAGAGCTGTTAAACAGAGAAACCCTGTCTCAAAAAACCAAAATAAATAAATAAATAAATAAATAAATAAAACCTTTGCAATTGCCTAAATGGTACATGTATTAGCTTATTTTCTCTTCCTGTTAAGTACCTGGGCAATTTCTAATCTATAGGAAACCATTAAATCTAAAATTTGAAAGGCAACGATTCACTGATTTATCTTTTCAATGGGCTATTTAGTTACATATTTTCACAAGCATGGGTAGACCAGATGACTTGTCAAGATTACTACAATTATTACTATATCCGTCAACTCTTTGTGTCTTCTTTGAATTTATTTACTGACAAAGACTTCTCCTCTAATGTCAGCACTATACATTTAATATAGCTTTAGAAGAGAATTGTATCCTGCTCTGACTCATATGTCACTAGCAAAGATGTAATTCTCTATTACAAGCACAAAAATAGGCCTACATTTTATCATATAGAAAGCCCATCCAGTTCAACACCTGCTTTCCCGTACTTGTTTATTTCATTAGAATGAGCCAAGTCAGAGTCTACGGCCATACCACCCTGAATGCGCCCGATCTCGTCTGATCTCGGAAGCTAAGCAGGGTCGGGCCTGGTTAGTACTTGGATGGGAGAATGAGCCAAGTCATTAAAAACTCTGCAAGTCCTCCCTGCCCAAAAACAAATAATACTATAAGGTGATATTTTTCTTTTAGAGCTTCAATTTGTGCCTCACGTCATAATAGACATAGTGACCAGTTGTAAAGGAGTTTCATTTTACTTTTATTTACATTTATTTCACACTGAATTTACTTCTTCATAATAGGGCTGTTTCTTCAGTTTCCTCTGGATTATCTTTTATTTTTCCTATGTAAAACTTCCTCTTTTGGTTTGGGATTAATTTGTTTCTTTCAATGAAAATCATCCCAATTCTGCAGGGGCAGGTCCTGTGTGTTTCCATCCAGCCACAAGCTCTGTAAGTAGGCAATGTGTCTTAGGTCCTTTGTTCATCTGAATGATATGCCCAATGATCAGAGAATCCACATCTAAAACTTCACATTCAGCATTACTCTCCATTTTCAAGCATTTGCCATTGGTCATGTCTTTCATTGCTATGACCAAACACTTGGCAGAAACACCTTAAAGGAACAAAGCATTATTTGGCCCCAAGTCTCTGACAGACATCAATTCATCATGCTAGGGAAGGTATGGTAGAAGGAGCAGCAGCAGCAACCCCTCACAACAGTAGACCAGGAAACAGAGAGAACTAGACAGAAACCAGGAGTGAGTACAACCTTCAAAATCCCACCTCTAGTGAGCGACTTCTAGATCCCACCTCCCAAAGACTGCACAGTCTTCCAAGGAGCACCACAACCTGGGGACCAAGCACCAAAACAGACCCTGGGGGGACATTATAGATTTAATCAAAAATTTTTGGCCACAAACCCTTTGTCCAGTCTCTACTTTTTGCCCTTCTAACACCTAAAATTTCATCATTGCAACAACAGCATGGTATACAGCTATGGATGAGTTCTAGGTGCCATCCAAGCCCAGGTCAGTAACTATAACACAAGCATATTTAGTTTGTTCATTATAAGCACTGAGAGGTTGCACATGGCAAACATAAGTTTTTGTTGTGCAGTCCTACCTGTTGTCTGAGTAGTGTTCTGAACTCTTGGCTATGAGGAAGCTTGTGTGGGAATTTCAGTATTGGAAAATATACTTTCTGCTGGCTCTACTACTGTGGCCATCAGTGTACTGACTCCTGTGCTTGCTGATTGCTCCTCAACAATCAATGAAACTGATGAGAGAATCCCTCAAAGCAAACTCTTCTTAAGGCCAAACCTCTTGGACAAATTGTGCTGTTATAGGCATTACACATCCTCCTGGACATGAGAAAGGAACAGACACACTGTGATTCTACGTCATCCCTGGAGGCCTGAAAGTGTTCCCTGAAGTCAGTTTCCTCACAGAATCAAAGAGTGTCATTTCTGTCCTGAGAGGCTTTCATTGAGTTCACCTGAGAAATACGGACCAGTGAGGTCTATATAGGACATTAGAACGAGCCAGAGAGAAGACGGACAGAGTCTCTCCCTGAGCATCTTCAGTTTTCTTTCCTTCATTAGTGTTTGATTATGAGTCTGTGGTCCCTAGTCCTGTGCCCACTTCTTTTCTGGCCTCTTCCTGACAAGTATGTACGCCCTTGAACATGAAAACATAGTGTCTACTTCTAGACAAGAGGAAATGGGTTCTTCTCTCTATTATTTTTCCATAAGCCATTTGAATTTGACTATAAATTTCCCAGCATTCATAATTCACAAATTCCATTGTTATTGATATTCTCAATATAGTAATTCTGCTGTTTAATGAGCTAAAGTTTAATATCTTTACTGTAAAGATATTAAAACTTGTTATTGATCCTTGCATGGCTCACTGTGTTCACCCCATCTCCTGCCTATACATGCATTAGCCCAGAGAATTAACTTATTAAGTCAAAGTCCCAAAAGAGAAAAACATTTAATCCAACTGCTTATAACTTGAAACAAATGTAGTAATTGGTTTGGGCATAGAGTTGGATCAGCCAGCTATAATATTAATATATAACTTGACAAAATATACGTGAAATGCTGTTATAATATGCTGCTAACTGCTGCACTAAAATATTCAAATATTAACAAATGTGGTCATGTTTTCATGTATTTTAAATCAAACATCTGTTTTGCACTCTTTTAGGAATGGATTTGTATAATTGATTCCCTTTTTTGTTTGGAATTAGGCTAACCAGACAGCAGAAAGCTCACAGGAGCTGTCCAGACACCTGGGGTAAAAACAAAAAAAGAATTATACTTTTTGATGTTCTTTAAAAACCATTTCCCAGAAGGATTTTTGAGGGAATTGTTTGAAGAGCTGTGGCAGTTTAGTTGTTCTAGCAATGACATTATATTTAACCTGGAGATAATAGTAGATGTTAGGGAAGAAATGGGATTTAAAGGGAATTTTAAACTAAAATGCAATTTTATACTGAAGTTCATGCAATTAAGACCCCAATGCAAGTTTTCATAGTGACCAAAAATCTGATAGACTTTTGATGACCATACTTTTCCCCTCCATGGTCCACCATAAGCTTTACCCATACCACAATCATGTTCATGGGTTCATGAAGAAGACTGTCTTCAAACCTCTTTAGGAATATATGCGCACTAAGAAACATCCAGGAGTCTTTCTCAGTATTTGATTCCCTATGCCTAATAAGATTCATAAACAAAACTAATTTTATGTTTTATAACCATGAAAGAAGAAAAAACATAGGTTTTATAGACATAAGGAAAGTAAAGGAAGACAGAAAGAAAGAAGGAAGGAAGGAAAGAAAGAAAGACAGAAAGATTGATTGATTGATTGATTGATTGATTGATTGATTCCAAATTTATCTAGAGAATTTGGACATATCAAGCAGGTTAGGTCAGGAACAGAGTATGGTCCACTGAGGACCATTTAAATTCCCTTAAATCATATCCCTTATATTAACAACTGATAGAACCAACCAGGTGAATTGAGTAGGCATATGTAAGAACTCTCATGAAATATAGAAACTCAGCCTTCCACTTTACTGCCCACAGATTTATTTTTTAAATAAACAACAAATAAAATTTCAACTAACCTAAAAGTGGTAACTCTAAATCTAACATTCTCAAATCACAGTATAATAAAACTGGAGACAAATAACAGTAATAAGCAAAAAAAAAAATTTAATATTCAGAAGTATTTAAATTCTCATGAAAAATTTGGTGAACAAGAGACCAAAGCAAACATTTCAACTGAACTAATAAAAATCATAATGAAAATATCAAGTGATTAAAGCAGTGCTCAGAGGAAATTTATAGATAAGTATTAAACAAAAAGGGGCCTGGGAAAATAGCTCAGTTGGTAAAGTGTTTGCCACTCAGACATGAAGAACTGAGTTTGGATCTCTGGCATCCACACACACAAAAAACATAAATATACACAGTTGGGTGGTGGGGAAACAGCCACAAATAACCACAAATAGAGAAAAAAGTTTAAACTACGGAATAATGATCTAGCTTGCTTTCTGTTGCTATGATAAAACTATGACCAAAAGGAACTTCGGAGGAAGGGGTTTGTTTGCCTTACATATCAGATCATAGTCAATCTTGGAGGCAAGTCAAGGTAAGACCCAAGCAGGAGCCGAGGCAGGAAGCATGAAGGAGTGCTGCTTCTTGACTTGCTCTCCATGATTTGCTCAGCCTGCTTTTCTGCACAACCAGCACAGAGAATATTCAATTTCATAAAAATACTAGGCTGAGATCTGTGCATCAAACATTTTATAGATCAAAATATTTCATATATTTTAACCCATCTGAAATATTAGAATAAATGACAATAATCAAAACTATAAGAAAGTATAATTAGAACATAAACCCAATGGTAAAATATGAGTGTTTTTACCAAAGACCACAATTTTTACTAGATTCACTACTAAAAATTTCCTGACAGTCCTAGTCTGTACTATGAATAAATCATAATGATAGATAATACTTGTTGAATCCTATTGCTGGGAACTATTACCAATCTGCTTTACACATTATCTCATTGGATGCCTCCAGAAGTCCTGTAGACTAAGTAATATTAATATCTCCAGATTACAATGGAGACACTAAAGTTCAGAGAGGTTAGGTAACTTCTGCACCATCACAGAATCCAAACTGTACCCAGACACCTACTCCTTCCTACTATATAAGAAATAATTAGACAAATATTGGGGATTCAAATATAAAATTGTGTAAAATCTTATATTTGAAAAACAAATAAACCAACCATCTTCACCTGGCAGGGGTAAAGAAAAGGACCAAAAAATATTCTAAAAAGTTAGAAACAATCATAACATTCAGTAAGTGACTGCCACAATAATATACCAAAATCCATGCCATTTCTCTGTACAAAAGTCATACAGATAGATACCAGTACACACACACATAGACACATACACACACACACACACACACACACACACACACACACACACACACACATCCACTCATGCATGTGCACACAAATGCACTCCCAAGTGTGCAAGGGAGAGGAGAAATAGAAGGGAAAAGATTTTTTATTCAGGAAGGTTCTGCTCACCTCTAGTTTAATCTTTCTGTTCATAATCATTTAAATAAATGTGAGGTTCTGTATTTTAAGATTACTTTCTAAATAAATCTACACATATAGTTAGCACAACAGAAAGATATTGTTAATATCCAGGAATCATTTTCTGAAAATTACAGTTTCATGTCAGCTGAGATCCATGAAAGACTTTAATTAATTTTTTTATAAAATGTTATTCTTAAAGATGTTGGTTTCATTCAAATAAATCTACAGAATAATTAAGAGTGCAAATAACTAAGAAAGGCTTGTTAAATCTTGTGAAGTAGCTTGTAACAGAAAAATTTTTTAAACACTTATATTTAATGGTACTTAACAAACACCAATAAAACACCTATATCCTATAACCTAATTACCTATCTAAGAACATCTAACTAACCCTACTTTAATTATCTTAAAAGGATATTAATATTCTTATCATAGGCCCATTCAGGATAACTTGGTTTTGATAATCTAGATATGCAGTCCCAACAGGGGGTCTCTTTCAAGCTTAGCGTCATCCATTGGGCCTAACTTTGCCAGTTCATATGGCCAGTTTACTTCAACCGCTAGATTGTGACCAACTTATAAAGTCAATCTGTTTTAACTGCTAAACTGAAGTTGACTTCCTCCATCAGCTGCAACTTGTTTCTATAGTCTCCTCAGTCCACGTATGTTTCACGGCCTAGATTCTCACTGTGGCCTCCAAACTCCACCCAGCCTTATTTGTCGCAAAAGATGTTTTCTCTGCTGTACTTGTGGCAAAAAGTCTCTATTGTGGAGTCTGCCTCTCAGTTTATGACCATTGCAGTCTTAAGGCATACCTTGCTGTACACTTCTCCAGCATGCATTGATTTCTCAGTCTGTAAGGGCAAAAAGAAGAGGAAGCAGAAGAGAGTGCCATGTGGAATGCTTTGGTTTATATACGGCATCCTCTCATGATTCTTGGTGGTCTTGAGGGCCCACAAGACCTCGCAAGATGTCCAGCAGTCCTGTGGCTTCTCGTGGCAACCAACATCATCTGCAGCTTGTGCGGTTTCTAACCATGCCCTTTCAACAAGGCATTTTGTATTTCTCACAGAACTATGGCCTCAACTGGGCTTTGTCCATTTCAGCAAGTTAAAGGGACGTCAAGCTCCTCCTTAGGTGCTGCCAGATGATAAACTGAACTTCCCACTAATTCACTAAAGAGGCCTAACTTCTACCACAGTAACTTTTCCCTTTTTTGTAATTTTGTTGGTTAACTCCTCTAGAACAAAATTAAGTAATAATGGTGGGTGGGAGTTGTCATGATTGTCTCCCTTTTGATTTTTGATTAAATTTGTTTTCCACCACTAGCAATCATGCTGGTACTTGGATGACAACCATCACATACTATACATATGGTATACCTTTTATAAGTGTAGAAAATAAACTCATCATCTCATTGTTCTTATGTTACTGGACTTCTTAAAAGACATCAGCTCAATTTATCTCTTTCTTTTCTTTCTTCATTCATGGCTTTCATGTACCATTTGAAGCCTCTGTCTCTCCTTCACCATCATCCTTTCCTATCGATTCTGCTCCTTTTCTTTTTTTATTATTTTTTTTAAATATTTATTTATTACTTCAGGTTATATCTCCATCACAGTGTCCTCTTTCCACCCCCTCCCAGTCCCGCCCTCCCACCTTCTACCCCCTATCCCTTCCATCCTACTCCACTGGAGTGGAGTGTCCCTACATATCAGTCCCCCGCCCCAGTTCAGCAGTCATACGAGGGCCAAGAGCCTCCTCATACACTGAAGGCCTACAAGGCAGCACCACTAGGGCAAAGTGTCTCATTGATAGGGAAACAAAGTCTATGATCCTGTTCCCTTTGGTGCATTGACTGTAGTATAGTTAGTACATTATGGCCTGCTACTTTTCTTTTTTTTTTATTAAATACTTTATTTTTTTTCTTCAAGTTACATCTCAGTCAAAAACCCTTCCCTATTCCACCTTCTTGTCCCACCCTTCCACCCTCTTCCCCCCAACAGCTTCCCCTTTCAGTCCAACAAATGGTTCCTTCTCTTATAACAGTAAATACTATACAAAAGAGCAGAAATAAATATGACACATTTATGAGAGTTAAATGGCCCAGTATACCTTCCCAATGTCCAGTTCATACATATTTGGCACCTGACTTTAACATTCTACCATCTAACCATCTCCATGAGTTTAAAGTTCTATAACTGACTTAGCTTTCACACTAACTTGCATCACAATTATAACCATCTTCTTAGATCTAGAATGCCCTCTTGATTCCTAAACAACTCAAAATTTAACTATGAGACTCTAGCTGTCTATTCTTCAACCACCTCAGAGACCTTAGAGGGATAAATATATCTGATTATATAGGAAGTGCAGGGCCTGCAGCTTCCAATACTAAGAAATGACAAACCAGTGACTGCCTGGACAGTTCCCATTTTCTCTCCATACATTCCAGCATCAGTCTTCAGCCTTTTGGTCCTGTTTCTCTGACAGACATTTATTGTAGAGCAGGGATTATGAAGGACTTACCTACCCTGTCTTGGCAGAGCTAGGCTGTCGACTTCCCCGCTACCAAGTTTTGTCCTTTTTGGACAGCAGTCTGTCTGCAGTTGAAGCAAGGAGTTTTTTCATGCCAAGAGATAGGCTTGCCACTAATTCAACCATCTCACACTGGAGATTCTTCGATGCTCATCTTCTACTTGGAGTAGAATAGGGGGTGCTGTCAGGAGCTGATATGTCTCGATATCAAAAAAAAATCTTAATTTAAGACAACATCTTTGAATGCCATATACTGCAGATCTCTTGGGGTTTTTGAAGAAGCCCTATCCATCTCTTGTATTTAGATAAGCAAATGTTGCTTGTCTCTTAACAACTTGATTACTAAGTAGCTTAGAGAATATCTGTGATAGACTGTCATAGTAGCTAACAAAGTGACATGTTTGCATGACTAGGAGTTTGTTTTTCTTAACTATCCTAAACAGTTTTAGATGGTTGGTATCAAGAGGCCAGAGCTTCACATTTTATTTTTAAGTATCTCTAGGTATGATACCATTAGGAAGCGTTACCTTTAATTTTGTATCAATATACAAAGATCTATTCACTTATGGTTAAATATACTCTTAATTTTGTATCAATATACAAATATCAATGCCTATGTAGCCCAATACTATCTTAATATTACGTCCATATACAAGGGTCAATACCATTGTGGCCAACTATAATCTTAATTTTGTATCAATATACAAAGATCAATACTGATGTAGTCCAATACAATCTTACTTTTGCACAATAAACAATGGTCAATACCACTTTAGCCAAATATACTACTAATTTTGTGTCAATATACAAAGGTATAAGGGCATATTCAATAATCTGTCCCTTCTTCTTGGTCCTTCCTGTGCTATGTCTATGTCTCATTTTTCTCAAGTCTGTGCATTCCTACATAGGAGAGAAAGAAGGATACAGAAAAGGAAAAGTAGGAAGTCCCTGGGTCTAACCTCCAAAACACATTAAACAGGACCATTTAACAGCTTGTAATCTCTTCCCCTAAATAACAGAGTATTCAGTTATCCTTCAAATAACCAAAAAGGAACTTGGGAGGAAGGGGTTTGTTTGCCTTACATATCAGATCATAGTCAATCTTGAGTTTTTGATCCTAGCCATTCTGACAGGTGTGAGATGGAATCTCAGAGTCGTCTTGAGTTGCATTTCTCTGATGATTAAGGATGTTGAGCATTTCTTCAAGTGTCTCTCAGCCATTAGGGATTCCTCCTTTGTGAATTCTCTATTTAGCTCTGTCCCCCATTTTTTTGATTGGATTATTTGGTTTCTTGGCATTTAATTTCTGGATTTCTTTGTAGATTTTGGATACTAGCCCTCTGTCAGATGTGGGGTTGGTGAAGATTTTCTCCCAGTCTGTAGGCTGTCGTTTTGTTCGAATGACACTGTCCTTTTCCTTACAGAAGCTTTTCAGTTTCATGAGGTCCCATTTATTGATTGTTGATCTCAAGTCCTGAGCTGTTGGTGTTCTGTTCAGGAAGTTGTCGCCTGTGCCAATTAGTTCGAGGGTTTCTCACACTTTATCTTCTAGTAGATTTAGTGTGACCAGCCTTATGTTAAGGTCTTTGATCCACTTGGACTTAAGTTTTGTACAAGGTGATAAGTATGGGTCTAACTTCATTCTTTTACAAATGGACATCCAGTTGGACCAGCGCCATTTGTTGAGGATGCTGTCTTTCTTCCATTGTGCGGTTTTGGCTTCTTTGTCAAAAATTAGGTGGCCATAAGTGTGTGGGTCTATTTCTGGATCTTCAATTCGATTCCATTGATCTACTGGTCTGTTTCTATACCAATACCATGCTGTTTTTACAACTATTGCTCTGTAGTACAGCTTGAAATCTAGGATGGTAATACCTCCAGATGTTTTTTTTGTACAGGATTGATTTAGCTATTCTGGGCATTTGGTTGTTCCATATGAAATTGAGACTAGCTCTTTCCAAGTCTATAAAAAATTGTGTTGGTATTTTGATAGGAATTGAATTGAATCTATATATTGCTTTTGGTAGGATAGCCATTTTTATTATGTTGATCCTACCTATCCATGAGCATGGGAGATCTTTCCATCTTCTAAAGGCCTCTTCCATTTCTTTCTTCAGGGGCTTGAAGTTCTTGTTGTTCAGGTCCTTTACTTGCTTGATTAGAGTTACCCCAGGTATTTTATATTGTTTGTGGCTATGGTGAAGGGGGTTGTTTCCCTTATTTCTTTCTCAGTATATTTGTTTGTTGTATGAAGAAGGGCTTCTGATATTTTGAATTAATTTTGCTGAAGTTGTTTATCAGCTGTAAGAGTTCTTTGGTGGAGTTTTTGGGGTCGCTTATGTATACTAACATATCATCTGTGAATAGGGATAATTTGACTTCTTCGTTTCCAATATTTATCCCTTTGATCTCCTTTAGTTGTCTTATTGCTCTAGCAAGGACTTCAAGTACTATATTGAAGAGATATGGTGAAAGTAGACATCCTTGTCTTGTCCCTGAGTTTAGAGGAAATGCTTCAAGCTTCTCTCCATTTAATTTGATGTTGGCCACTGGCTTGCTGTATATTGCCTTTATTATTTCTAGGTATGGTCCTTGCATGCACTTTCTCTCCAGAACTTTTAGCATGAAGGGGTGTTGGATTTTGTCAAATGCTTTTTCTGCATCTAGCAAGATTATCATGTGGTT
Organism: Lophiomys imhausi; assembly: GCA_907164525.1. Taxonomy (NCBI): domain Eukaryota; kingdom Metazoa; phylum Chordata; class Mammalia; order Rodentia; family Muridae; genus Lophiomys; species Lophiomys imhausi. The sequence goes on along the minus strand of CAJQZJ010000316.1, from coordinate 670,960 downwards.
TTTTTCTTTCATCTTGTTTATATGGTGAATTACATTGATAGACTTTCATATATTCAACCATCCCTGCATTCCTGGGATGAAGCCTACTTGACCATGATGTATGATACTTTGATGTGTTCTTGAATACGGTTTGCTAGTATTTTATTAAGTATTTTGGCATCTATGTTCATGAAGGAGATTGGTCTGAAGTTCTCTTTCTTTGTTGGGTCTTTGTGAGGTTTAGGAATCAGAATGACAGTGGCATCATAGAATGAGTTTGGCAGTGTTCTTTCTGTTTCTATATGGTGGAAGAGTTTGAAGAGTAATGGTGTTAGTTCCTCTTTGAAGGTCCAGTAGAATTCCATGCTAAAGCCATCTGGCCCTGGGCTTTTCTTAGTTGGGAGATTATTAATGACTGTTTCTATTTCCTTAGGGGTTATTGGGCTGTTTAAGCTGTTAATCTGATTTTGATTTAGTTTTGGTAGGTGGAATTTATCGAGGAAATTGTCCATTTTGCTTAGGTTTTCAAATTTGGTGGAATATAGATTTTTAAAGTAGAACACGAATATTTTCTGGATCTCCTCAATGTCTGTTGTGATCTCTCCCTTTTCATTTCTGATTTTGTTGATTTGGGTTCTTTCCCTTTGCCTTTTAGTTAATTTGGCTAGGGGGTCAGTCTATTTTGTTGATTTTCTCGAAGAACCAACTCTTGGTTTCATTGATTCTTTGTATAGTTCTTTTTGATTCTAAGTTGTTGATTTCAGCCCTAAGTTTGATGATTTCCTGCCTTCTGCTCCTCTTGGGAGTGTTTGCTTCATTTTTTTCCAATTCACCCAGCTTAGCTGTTAATTTACTAATATGAGCTGTCACAATTTTCTTTTTGAAGGCACTTAGTACTATGAACTTTCCTCATAGCACAGCTTTCATTGTATCCCATAGGTTTGGGTATGTTGTGTCTTCATTGTTGTTAGATTTTAAGAAGTCTTTGATTTCCTTCTTTATTTCTTCCCTGACCCAGTGGTCATCCAGTAAGGAGCTGTTCAATTTCCATGTGTGTGTAGGCTTTCTGTTGATTCTTTTGCTGTTGAAGACCAGCTTTATTCTGTGGTGGTCTGATAAGATACAAGGTGTTATTTCAATTTTCTTGAATCTATTGAGACTATCTTTGTGTCCAACTATGTGGTTGATTTTGGAGAAGGTTCCATGAGGTGCTGAGAAAAAGGTGTATTCCTTTGTGTTTGGGTGAAACCTTCTGTAGATATCTGTTAGGTCCATTTGTTTCATGATCTCTGTTAGACTCAATATTTCTCTGTTTGGCCTCAGTCTTGATGATCTGTCCATCGTTGTGAGTGGGGTGTTGAAGTCTCCCACTACTAATGTGTTGTGATCAACGTGCGATTTAAGTTTTAGAAGTGTTTCTTTTACAAAAGTAGGTGCCTTTGTATTTGGGGCATAGATGTTCAGTATTGAGATTTCCTCTTGATGAATATTCCCTTTAATGAGTATATAATGCCCTTCTTTGTCTTTTTTCATTAATTTCAGTTGGAAGTCTGTTTTGTTTGATATTAGGATGGCTACTCCAGCTTGCTTCCTGGGTCCATTTACTTGGAAAACCCTTTCCCAGCCCTTTACTCTAAGGTAGTGTCTATCTTTGGTAGTGAGATGTGTTTCTTGTATGCAGCAAAAGGACGGGTCTTGCTTGTGGATCCACTCTGTAAACCTGTGTCTTTTTATTGGGGAGTTGAGTCCATTGATGTTGATGGATGTTAGTGACCTGTGGTTGTTATTTCCCATTAGTTTGGTATAAGTGATGGTCCTGTGCCTCTTTTGGTTTAGTTGCTGAGGGGTTTTCTATTCCCTTTGTTTTCTTGGGAGAAGTTTTCTTCTCTGGTTTGGAATTTTCCTTCTAGGATTTTCTGTAGGGCTGGGTTTGTGGGTAGATATTGTTTAAAGTGATTTTTGTCATGGAATATCTTGTTTTCTCCATCTATGTTGATAGAGAGTTTTGCTGGGTATAGTAGTCTGGCTGGGCCCTTATGATCTCTCAGGACTTGTAGGGTATCTGTCCAGGCCCTTCTAGCTTTTAAAGTTTCTGAGGAGAAGTCAGGTGTAATTCTGATGGGTCTGCCATTGTATGTGACTTGACCTTTTTCTCTTACAGCTTTTAATATTCTTTCTTTGTTCTCTACATTTGGAGTTTCTATTATTATGTGGCGAGAGTAGTTTCTTTTCTAATCTAATCTGTTCGGTGTTCTGTAAGCCTCTTGGATTTTTATTGGCATCTCTTTTTTCAGGTTTGGGAAGTTTTCTTCTATGATTTTGTTGAAGATATTTCCTGGACAATGGAGTCAGGAGTCTTCTCTTTCTTCTATGCCTATAATTTTTAGGTTCCGTCTTTTCATTGAGTCCTTGATTTTTTGGATGTTGTGGGTGAGAGATTTTTTAGCCTTCTCATTTTCTTTGGATGTTGTACTGATTTCTTCCATCAAATCTTCCATGTCTGAGATCCTGTCTTCCATCTCTTGCATCCTATTTTTGATACTCACATCCATAGTTCCTGTTCTCTTCCCTTGATTCTCCACTTCCTCTTTTAACTCTGAATGTGTTTTCTTTATTGTTTCTATTTCTATTTTCATGTCTTGTATGGAATTGTTCGTTTTGTACATTTCCTTCTCCAGCTTGCTTGTTTTTGTCTGAAAATCTTTCATTGCTTTGTCCTTTTCCTGTTCAAGCTCTGTCACCTTGGCTTGGAGTTCTTTAATGGTTTTGTTCGTTGTTTTGACTTGTAAAATTGTGGCTTCTTTGAATTCCTTCATAGATTTAAGTTCTTCTTGAAGGGACTCTATCACTTTCCATAATGCAGAATTGTCATTGTTTTCATGTGTTTCTGTTGGTGTTAGGTCACCTGAATTGGATGAGCTAGGATAATTCTGCGTTGTTGGAGTCATATTTCCTTGATTTCTATTTTTTCTTGGACCTTTGGCCATATGGACGTGTTTAACTGTCTGTTCTTGTCGTTTTCTGTGCTTGGATCCACAGGGGATGCTTTGGTGAAGGAGTTGTATTGCTTGGCTATCTGTCGTTGCTTATAGGGGGATCTCCGGGTCACTGTGGTTTTAATAGCCTGAAGCACTGTGAGCTGGTGCAGCCTATTCCCAGGTTGTGAGTAATGGTCTGGGATTGTTTCACTGCTCCCAATTCAGACTTCTCTATGTTGCACACTGAGTGATCAGCCTGTAATGGTTCTGATGGTATGGACCTGTTTGCCCAGGCACAGATTCTGTGGGCTTTGTTTGTCGTCACGGAGGCTGACAGGGCCCGGCTCCACACCTAATATGTCTGGGTTTTCCAGAATACAGCTATGGTCCCCTGACTTCTGGTTTCCCACTAGGCCTCTCCACCACAGGCCTGGCCCCTCAGCCCCACCTGTTTGTGCTGGCTTCCCTCCCTGTCTTCTCAGCAGCGGGTTCCCGGAGCCCCAGCCCCTCCCGCCACCTGTGCCAGCCTCCCTCCCCAGCCACTCTGCGGTGGGTGCGCGGAGCTTCGGCCCCTCCCGCCGCCTGTGCCAGCTTCCCTCCCCAGCCGCTCTGCGGTGGGTGTGTGGAGCTTCGGCCCCTCCCGCCACCTGTGCCGACTTCCCTCCCTAGCTGCTCCGCCGTGGGTGCGCAGGGCTTCAGCCCCACCCGCCTATGCCTGCTTCCCACCCTGACTGCTCTGCCCACTGGCTTTCCGCTCTCTCGAATCCTCCGCGGCTTGAGCGGCTGCGGACCACCCGCCGAGCACCCTGTTTCTTCCTTGCTAAGACTTCAACTATCCCACAAAGTTTCCTAAGTAGCTATAAGGTCCTCCTGAGGTGTGGGGAGCCCAGTAGGCTAGTGGGCAATCGCCATGTGGCCTCTGATTCTGCCTGCTGTGTGTTGGGGTCGATCTTACCAGGCGCCTCTCCAAATGGGAGCTCCCAAATCCCGGATTTAGTGGCTTCCATATCTGAGAGAGATGCGGGGAGAACCTTACCCTGGGACTTTTAACAGTCCCTTGGGAGTTGTGAGTGTTCCCGGAGGGTCTAGCCCCTCTGGTTTTTGCACAGTGTCCAATAATTCTGTGTTTTTTATGGCTCTTTTCTCCCACATTCAAAATGCGTCAGTGCAGGTCGCCGCCATCTTGCCCCCCCCCCCCTCCCCCGCTCCCTTTCCATAGCAGAAGATGCCTCAGAAATTCTGTTCGCTTAAACCCTTATAGTGTGTAGTCTTTTTGGGTCCACTGACATCATCCTAAATTAGAATAGCTGCCCAGAAGTTTCCCCCAGGATCCTTCCTTATGTCTGATGTTTTATTGACATCACCATTGCACATCAAATAGGTATCTCAAAATTATTAACTCCAAGACAGAACTCTTCATCCTTTCTTCCTACTTATAACTTCATATGATTTCTCCTCATCAATGCAACACCGAACACCCAATTGCTTAATCCAAAACCTTATTCTTCACTTTCCATCATCCTATATCCCATGTATTGTATAACACTTTTGGTTGTACTTCTAAAATAACGCCTCAATTTGTTCATTTCCATGTTAGAACAAGGAAGCTATCATCAGCTCCAGCACAGATCACTGTTGCAGTCTCTTAAGAGGTTTCCTGCTTCATTTCCAGCTGAATCACCCACCACTCACTCTAGTCCTTTGGACATAGACCAAAATGTCATTTTAAAGCACAAATCACATCTTGTTTCTCTTTTACCCAGATCAAAAGCTTTAATCACATCCTTTTGTAAAGGAAGGTGGTTTCAAAGATTAGGACACTTACATCTTAGGAGTGTCACAGGGTTTAGGATACATCTGCCTATCACCATAATAAAGAGGAAAAGAAGAAAGGAGGGAAAGAAGGACGAGTAGGAGCCAGGGGCTCTAGTGGGCCTCATTTGAGGTTGAAATCATCACAGCTCACCAGAACGCTGAGTCCCATCACTGGCTATATACTGGGAAGCTTTTAACACCTATCCTACACCCCAGACCAGATATGTATAAGAATTTCTGAAAAAGGGCACAACAGAGTTTGTTTTGGGTTCTGGGATTAAATCCAGAGCCTCCCACCTACCAGACAAGTGCTCTACCACTAAGCTACACTCTAAAGGTCAAGGTTGTCTCAAAGATTCCTAGGAAATTCCGTGCTTGAAATCCTCTGGAGTATCCCTTGATGATGGCTGAAGACCCCTTCCTGTGGGGTTACTATTTTTAAAGAGGAAGTGCCCCTCCTTGTCGAAGAGGTCTGGAGCTCTTTTGATCAGCTGACTCCTACTTCCAGACACCTTCCCGTCTTACACCACGTCCTCCACTTAATCTCTCCAATACCTTTTTCCTCAATCAGTCTCCGAGCCCTGAGAACCAGTGCATCATCTGGACGAGTTCACATCCTTCTTGGCGCCACGAGCAGCTGCTGGACACTCTTCCACCGTCCTCCCTGAAGAGAGGCTTTCCCATCTCCTTAGCCCAATGTCCACCTCCTTTAGCAGCTCTCCAGAAATCAAACAGGTCAGTAGGAAGACACATACAGATACTGATAACACAGTTCCAGGTTTCCACTCCAGGTAAGGTCAAGGAGGAGTCACAGAAGGGAGGTGGGTGCACAGAGGACTATAAATACTGGAGAGATAAAATTAGGCACGATACTGTTTATTTCTGTTGTTTTGTATTGAATTTATAGTTATAAGAAAAAGAACCATTTTTTAGACTGAAAGGGAGAGCTGTTGGGGGGAAAAAAGAAATACCTTAAACTAAAAAAAAAAAAAAAAGAAGGGAAGAGGATGGGGGGATTGAGGGGGAGGAGGGTGGAAGGGTGGGACTGGAGGGGGGAGGAGGGAGGGGATTGTGATTGAGATGTAACTTGAAGAAATAAAAAATAAATTATTAAAAAAAAATTAGGCACGATAGTTCATACCTGCAATCCCAGCACTTGGGAGGCTGAGGGAAAAATACCTCTGTGGGATTAAGGGCAGCCTGACCTTAGAACTAAAACTCTGCCTGGAAAGAAGGAAGATAGGGAGGAAGGGAGAAAGAGAGGAGGGGAGGGAGGAAGGGAAGAAGAAAGGGAAGGGAGGGAGGGAGAGAGAGTAAGAGATAAGTTTGAGGAATTATAGGTTAGTTTTAAGATAAGCATGTATGTACTTGTGTCAAACTGGGTGAGTGAAAAGTGATGATGATTTTCATTATTGAATAACTAATTATAAAAACTAACATTCTATCCCGATTCTGTAAAAGGTAGTACCAAGTAATTACAATGACTCGCTTACTTATGTATCCAAGAGATGATTATTCTGCTGCATGCCTGTACTTGTATACATACATATGTATATGTGTGTATATGTATATATATATATATCAGTAAATGTATCAAATTTATTTATAAATTGCATTTGACAAGGGATGCTTTTATTAGTCATATGACATATCAGTAATTTGATTTTTAAAATATGGTCATCTAGGAACCTCTTAACAAATTAATACAGAGTATTATTTAGTTAAACATATCTATAATAATTATGTGTATCCAAATATCATTAAGAATTTTTTAACTAAGAGGGTCAAGCCCATTGCTTGTCTGTAATACATCCGACTACTAACAACTGAGTCCTGCCCTATCTAGTAATTTCTAACAGAGTCTTAATTATCCGTGACCAATAAGATATGGCCTAGTCTAGTAACGAGTGATTAACTGAATATTTTTGGGATGTAGCACATTGCCATAGCATACATAAGGTCCATTTTTCCAGCAGGGGGCTCTCTCCCCATTAGAAGGAAAATATCTCACCATTAGATAGGAAAAGTTTAAAATTTTATAGCTCACAACCCATTTACTCTAACAAAAATATTACTGAGTTCCTACTAACTGCTAAACTCTGTTATTTTCTGAAGATACAATACAAAGGCCTTTGTCTTCATGGAAATTAGTTCTCATGATATCTGAGTTTTGGCCACCTCTACCACAAATAATCATTGTTTTCAAAGTAAAAGCTGTTATTACAAGAGCATCCACTTGGGGAGAGGGTGATTTGGGTTGCTGGGAAAGTAAGTACTTTGGAAATCACTTTGAGTACACATTACATTTGGCCCTGTGGTCTGCGCTCTGAGGAATGTGTTGACTCATGAAACTAGACATGAAATTGCCTCAGCTCTTCCAGTGCCCTCTCCTGAGATCCAGCCAATATTGGATTCTGAAAAGAAGCTGATCTACAGATAGAAGATTCCTGGGCTAACAATTTCAGGATTCTGCACCTAGAACCTACAATTCTAAGGGTGATAACTGAAGTTGAAACAGAGTGTAAGCTGCAGAGACTCAAAACACCATCTAGTAAAATCGTGACAGGATGAGAAATTCCAGAAAATTTGAAATATTTTTCTCTTGGCGTGATTTTTGTGCACTGTGTAAAGGCTGTCCTTGTATATTCATATACTGATTTCTGTACCAGCAGAGAGCTGAGCGCAGACCTGACTTTGGTACTGGTAAGCTTCTCTTGTCTCAATGTTTTGTAAACGCTGTTCTCCATCTCCTTCTGATTGGCTGAATAAAGAGCTGAACAGCCTATGGCAAAGGCAGGAGAGAATGGGCAGGACTTCCAGAGAGATAGGAACTCTGGGGGGAAAAAAGATTCACCTACTAGACAAGAAGGTAGTCAGACATATGAAACTGACAACAACTAAAGAACCATGTGTCAGAGCATAGATTAAACATAGGTTATAAGAGATAATTGGGAACAACAGTAAGCTAATGCCTAAAGCTATTATAAATAAATATCCCTCCATGTCATTATTCAGAGTTGGGGAAGACATAGAAAGTTCATATGGTTTTATTTGGCACCCCACACCTGCCCAGCTCTAAATAATGACACGGAGACTTATGGTGAATCTTAGCAATACCAAAGTCCAGCCTGTACTCATCTCTCTGGGTACAGATATTATCATTTGAATAACACAAGGACAGTCTTTACACAGTGCCTAAAAAGATCACCCCAACATGGTTCAGATTACATTTTTTTTCTTCCAAAGGAAAATTAGTCCACTGTGACTTATGGATTGGATCTATCTTACAATGTAGGTTATCTACTTCCATAAACATTAAAATGTCAATGAGATTGGTACTGTTTTATAAGCCACTAAAACACTAGCTTTTTGATAAATTCGAGGGGTAAATATGGTGGTCAAAGTTCCAGTATTTCTTCTTAACCTTTCAGGCCAAGTGCCATTCAAATGCAAGGGAGATATATACATATATCATGGACTGGTTGTTATAAATCTGAGTTCTCAACTTGTCACCCATTCTCCAAATGTTATACATGGTTTTTCTTGATATCTCCCACAGAATCCCACCCCAACCTTAAATTTGTACCAAATGTGGAATTATTACAGATAAATCTGGCAAGCCTGGAGTACAACAGGAAGTACAAACACACAACATCAAATATAAGCATTTCTCTCCCTCTCTTTTTCTCTTCCCCTCCTGCTAGCACCTATTGTTTTGTTTGATATTTTTGTCTTCTGAGACAGGGTCTTAATTCGGTAACCCCTGGCTGACTTGAATTCAATTCACTGTGTATGCTAGGATGGCCTTGATCATGGCAATCCTCCCGCCTCAGCCCCTAAGTGCTAGGATTACAAGAATGAGCTGCTACATCTGCTTCCATTTCTCAAAAAGCAAATCTTTCCTGTGGACAAGAAAGAGTTATTCTACACCTGAGTAACTTAAAGAAAAACTGCCTCTCGTGCCATTTCAATCTGTGTAAAGACTTTTCAGTTTATTTAGTTTCATAAGCTAGAGAATACAGACTGGACTGAGAAGATGGCTCAGAAAGTAAAAAGTACTAGCCATGTAAGCTGGTGACCTGAGTTCAAGCCTTGGATAGAAGTCGAATGTGAGGACATTCATTTGTACCCTCAGCATTCCTCAAAAGAGATAGGAGGTGGATACAAGAGAGTCACCCAGAAGCTCACAGGCCAGCTAGCCTGTGGTGTGTGATGCAACAACAGAAACAAAGAGAAATCAAAGGTAACAGGGTGCAAGGGGGAAACTGACTCCCAAAAATCATCTTCTGACCTCCACACGGGTACTGTGACATGAGTGCAGACAGACAGACAGACACACACACACACACTAAATAAAAGCCTTCTAATTTTTTTTAAAGAATGCAATTCTACGAAGGTAAAGAAAACTCATTTGTTTATATTATAGTAACAGAAATCAACTCAGTAGTTTCAAATGTCAACATCCCCCAAAGGAGAAACTGGGCTTCAGTTAATTGGGTTCAAGTAGATCAATACATGCTAAGCAGTTTGGGGTTTCTTGGAGATTAATCATTACTAGACGGGAAATATACTTCAAGGTTGAAAGGTGTAACTAAAAGATTGGATTCAAACAATAAACATACCAAGAAAAGGACCAAGGAATCCTCACTGCAAACCACTTTGATTGATAAACACGATGTAGATACACTTATGCAGACAAATGTTTTTAAAGGCCCACTGCAACAATTTCCAAATAGCATTCAGTTCGTAAAACTAACTGTAGCTAATTAACCATTCTCCATCTACGTGACCAGTTAGGATTTTATCCTTTAAGACACTAAGCTGCTCAGCAATCACTCAAAATAGCCCTTGATTGAAAGCCACAAAGTCAAGACTGGCAGGTGTTCAGAATCAAACACCAGTCCCCAGCAACACACATCTGATGGTCTTCTGTATGTTCCCAGAAAAAAACAGCTGTGTGCTTACCTAGGGTCAAAGCATCAGAGAAAGACTTCAGAGTAAAAAAATAACTGATAGGTTTTAATATCTTCAGAAAATTTTTGTCAAATTACCAATACTCATGCCAGTTTCACCCTGGGCACATTCAAGTTAATGAGATCTTTCTTAATACAGAAGCTATTGTAATCTTTCATTCCCACTCCATTTACTTTCTCTGACAGCATGGGACTCTAAGGTAATTGATAATAATGTACCTACTTGATTGGAATAACTTCCTTTCGCACTCGTCTTCCAAACCTTTTCCAAAGGGTATTTTATTCTTCTCCACTCTGCAGATGAGCAAACTGGTTGCTAGAGAAGGGAATTCACTTGTTCAAGGCCACTTAGCTGGATGACAGAACTGGAATTTGAATCCAGGTCTGTTTCAATGTTTAGGTGAGGTACTTATACAGACTGAGTATGTTAATCATTCGAAAGAGGCCATCTCTATGCTGGAAACAACTCTTAGTCTTTAAATTTTAAGTTAGTATCAATCTGGACATGTGCATTTTATTTATTGGCTATAAAAAATGGAATTAGTATTTTGATAGGAATTGCATTGAATCTGTTTATTGCTTTTGGTAGGATGGCCATTTTTATTATGTTGATCCTACCTATCCATGAGCATGGGAGATCTTTCCATCTTCTCATGACCTCTTCAATTTCTTTCTTCAAGGACTTGAAGTTCTTGTCATACAGGTCTTTCACTTGCTTGGTTAGAGTTACCCCCAGGTATTTTATATTGTTTGTGGCTATTTGTGAAGGGTGTTGTTTCACTAATTTCTTTCTCAGCCCACTTATTTTTTATATAAACAAGGGCTTCTGATTTTTTTAATTGATTTTGTATCCGTGGCTGAAGGCGTTTATCACTTGTAGTAGTTCTCTGGTGGAATTTTTGGGGTCACTTATGTATACTATCATATCATCTGCAAATAGGGATAATTTAACTTCTTCCTTTTCAATTTGTATTAGCCACGTATTACAGGATAGTCCTACAACCAACACACCAAAAGGATCAGGAACATAGATCCTGTTATCCGTTAGTGGGCACTTTGCCCTAATAGAGTTGCCACATAGGCCCACAGTGCAAAAGGAAGCTCTTAATACTCATATGACGCCTTCCAACTCTCGGACATGCTAGGAAGCCTCTGGACCCGGGAATTGGGATAACACATACCCCCAAAAGGAGAAATTCCCAGTAAGTTCCAAGCTAATACTCAGCCAGCAGATTCAGAAACCACGCAGAGATAATCCCCACCATGCTGGGCACTCCCAGGTCTCACACAGACGATCCAATTATCTGGGAAAGGTTGCGACCCTTGGAAGTGAAGTAGCTCCACCGCAAAGCGCCTTCAGATCCCAGTCTGTGACGTCACTGGCCAGCTTCCAAGCCTCGGGAGCAGCAAGGCTATTGGAGCTGAACAGCAGATTTACCCCCTACAGGAACCAACCCCGGGAAAACTGTGAGATATTTGAAACTGTCCTATATCGAACTTTTGTACTAGTAAGGGCCCTTCCGGTGGGGAATCAGAGCTTACTTGTGCACAGCTCCGCCACCTGAATTAATTAGGTCCCCACCTGGGAGGCAGGACTGAATGACTCTCCTTATAGGGGTGGAGTAAGGCAACTCCTACACCATAGTGCCCCCTTTGGACCCAAGTCCAGAAGACAGCAAAAAAAAAAAAATTCCACATGGCCAGAGGCCAGAGACAAAAAAAAAAAAAGAGCGAAATGTCTCCAACAAAAGAAAGCAATGCTATTCCGTCCAGCCCGAACCACCTCACCACAACTGAAACACATGAAAACGATGACAATTCTACATTATGGAAAGTGATAAAGTCCCTTGAAGAAGAACTTAAAACTATGAAGGAATTCAACGAAGCCACAATTCTACAAGTCAAAACAACGAATAACATCATTAAAGAGCTCCAAGCCAAGTTGACCCAGTTTGAACAGGAAAAGGATAAAGCAATGAAAGATCTCCAGACAAAAACAAGCAAACTGGAGAAGGAAATGTACAAAACGAACACTACCATTTAAGACATGAAAATAGAAATGGAAACAATAAAGAGAACACAGTCAGAGTTAAAAGAGGAAATGGAGAATCAAGAGAAGAGAACAGGAACTACGGATGTGGGTATGAAAAATAGGATGCAAGAGATGGAAGTCAGGATCTCAGGCATGGAAGATTCGATGGAAGAAATCAGTTCAACATCCAAAGAAAATGAGAAGGCTAAAAAATCTCTCACCCACAACATCCAAGAAATCAAGGACTCAATGAAAAGATGGAACCTAAGAATTATAGGCATAGAAAAAAGAGAAGACTCCCGACTCCACGGTCCAGGAAATATCTTCAACAAAATCATAGAAGAAAACTTCCCAAACCTAAAGAAAGAGATGCCAGTAAAAATCCAAGAGGCTTACAGAACACCGAACAGATTAGATCAGAAAAGAAACTCCTCTCACCACATAATAATAGAAACTCCAAATGTAGAGAACAAAGAAAGGATATTAAAAGCTGTAAGAGAAAAAGGCCAAGTCACATACAATGGCAGACCCATCAGAATCACACCTGACTTCTCCTCAGAAACTTTAAAAGCTAGAAGGGCCTAGACGGATGTCCTACAAGCCCTGAGAGAACATAGGTGCCCAGCCAGACTACTATACCCAGCAAAACTCTCTATCAACATAGAAGGAGAAAACAAGATATTCCATGACAAAATCAAATTCAAACAATATCTCCTCACAAACCCAGCCCTACAGAAGATCCTAGAAGGAAAATTCCAACACAGAGAAGATAACTACACCCAAGAAAACAGGAAATAGAAACCTCCACAGCAATTAAACAAAAGAGAAACACAAGACAGCCAGCTATACCAAAATAATGGGAAATAACAACCCCTGGTCACTAAAATCCATCAACATCAATGGACTCAACTCGCCAATAAAAAGACACAGTCTTACAGACTGGAACCATAAATAAGACCCATCTTTTTGCTGTATACAAGAAACACATCTCACTATTGAAGATAAACACTACCTCAGAGTAAAGGGCTGGGAAAAGGTTTTCCAAGCAAATGGACTCAGGAAACAAGCTGGAGTAGCCACCCTAATATCAAACAAAATAGACTTCCAATTGAAGTTAATAAAAAAGACAGAAAAGGGCATTACATACTCATTAAAGGAAATATACACCAAGGTCATCTCAATATTGAACATCTATGCCCCAAATACAAAGGCACCTACATTTATAAAAGAAACTCTTCTAAAACTTAATTCGCACATCCAGCAAAACACTTTAATAGTGGGAGACTTCAACATCCCACTCACAACTATGGACAGATCACCAAGACAGAAGCCAAACAGAGAAATAAGGAGTCTAACAGAGATCATGAACCAAATGGACCTAACAGATATCTACAGAACGTTTCACCCAAACACAAAAGAATACACCTTCTTCTCAGCACCTCACGGAACCTTCTCCAAAATCGACCATATAGTTGGACACAAAGATAGCCTCAACAGATACAAGAAAATTGAAATAACCCCTTGTATCTTATCAGACCACTATGGAATAAAGCTGGACTTCAATAGCAAAAGAATCAACAGAAAGTCTACACTCACATGGAAATTGAACAACTCTTTACTAGAGGACCACTGGGTGAGGGAAGAAATAAAGAAGGAAATCAAAGACTTCTTAAAATCCAACGAAAATGAAGACACAACATACCCAAACCTATGGGACACAATGAAAGCTGTGCTACGAGGAAAGTTCATAGCATTAAGTGCCTTCAAAAACAAAATTGTGACAGCTCATATTAGCGAATTAACAGCTAAACTGGGTGAATTGGAAAAAAAAAGAAGCAAACACTCCCAAGAGGAGCGGAAGGCAGTAGATCATCAAACTTAGGGCTGAAATCAACAACTTAGAAACAAAAAGAACTATACAAAGAATCAATGAAACCAAGAGTTGGTTCTTCGAGAAAATCAACAAAATAGACCTTTAGCCAAATTAACTAAAAGACAGAGGGAGAAAACACAAATCAACAAAATCAGAAATGAAAAGGGTGAAATAACAACAGACCCTGAGGAAATCCAGAGAATATTTGGATCCTACTTTAAAAATCTATACTTGACAGCCTAGCTCTGCCAAGACAGGGTAGGTAAGTCCTTCATAACCCCTGCTCTACAATCAATGTCTGTCAGAGAAGCGGGGCAAAACGACTGAAGAGCGATGCTGTAATGTAGGAGAGAAAATGGGAACTGTCCAGGCAGCCACTGGTATGTCATTTCTTAGTTTGGGAAGCTGCAGACCCTGTACTCCCTATAAAATCAGATATATTTATTCCTCTCAGGTCTCTGAGGTGATTGAAGAACAGATAGATAGAGTCTCATAATTAAATTTTGAGTTGTTTAGGAATCAAGAGGGTGTTCTGGATCTAAGAAGATACTTTTAAAACTGTGTTGCAATTAGTATGAATGTTGAATCAGATATAGAACTTTAAACTCATGGAGATGGTTAGATAGTAGAATGTTAAAGTCAGGTACCAAATACATATGGACTGGTCATTGGGAATGTACATTAAGCCATATAACCCTCATAACTGTGGCCTAATTACCTCTGTTGTACTGTATTGTATTTATTATTATAAGAGAAAGAGCCATTTGTTGGACTGAAAGGGGAAACTGTAGTGGGAAATAAGATATACCTTAATCTTAAAAGAAAAAAAAAAAAAGGGAAGAGGATGGGGGGTTGAGAGTGGGAGGGTGGGACTGGAGGGGGAATAGGGAGGGGACTGCGACTGAGATGTAACTTGAAGAAATAAAAAATAAAGGAAAAAAAAAGAAAAAAATGTTGTTCAGAAATGTATTGTTATTCTGATTTTTACTTATAAAAGTAGGGAAAGATTAGAAAAGATGAAACTTGGTATCAGAAAAATGTATACTAACCAAACTGATTTAACTATACAAATACTCACTTTAAGTTAGGCGTAGTTTTACTTGCTTGAGATGAAACAGGAAGTTCTGTCTGTATCAAAGAACTAGCTGCTTTCTGGGGGAAGTAAGCATGTAAGGTGAGTGCCATCAGTGTGTCCTGAGAACACACAGATTACAGGAATTTAGCAAAGAGAATGATCAAAAATGTACCTCCTGGCAGTTTACCTTTCCCTGTGAATTACTTTTCAGGTGTGTGTGTCTTATCTTATTAGATTTTAAAGGCCCACAGGGATCAGGGACTACAACTTTTACTTCTACCCCTGTGACTCATGCTACTCTCAAACCTCAACCAAGAGTTTACTGTGGCTTTGATTATGATAGCATATTATCATAGGCATATTTAATTACAAAACTAAGAATATTAATAAATGATAAAGGAGAACTCAAAGTAAAAACGCACAGACATTAATTTTAGACTTTAAAAATGTTTAGACTTTAAAAATGTTTAAGTTAGTCATGAAGATAGCACCGTAACAAGAAGTGAGCACTTTGGTTCTCTAGCAGACATAGGCATAGCAGGTATGATTAAAAGTAATATTTATAGCTTTATTTTCCCAGCCTTCTTCAATCTTGCCTCTTCTATTTTCCTAGCTGATCTTACATGGAATATAAACATGCTTAGGTATCTGTGGCGTGTGTGTGTTTAAAAATTATTCTAATACAAATGGGAATATCATACAGTTTGTTTAAAGACACCACTCAAATTTTGTGTGGCAGACATTTAAGAGCCACAGATTTCTCCTTTAACTCTTATATCTTTTATATGGATCTT
The DNA here is from genome assembly GCA_907164525.1 of Lophiomys imhausi. Taxonomy (NCBI): domain Eukaryota; kingdom Metazoa; phylum Chordata; class Mammalia; order Rodentia; family Muridae; genus Lophiomys; species Lophiomys imhausi. Next base: position 655,441 of record CAJQZJ010000316.1, on the reverse strand, counting down.
AAACTACACTAGGCTAGGTTCATGTGAATAATAGAAACACAGACAGGAAAACGTTTAAAATTAACTGGCTACCTGACTCCTACTGATAGCTTTCTTTAGGCCTTTCTTAGGATGAGCAGAAACAAATAGTTCTCTTCCTTTGACATCCAAATGTGCAGTTTGTGAAACACAAGTCTAAGACATAAGTTCATACTGTACTACCACAAAGACTAACGTGCCCTAGAGCTACCGAAAAGCAGTCTATATGTGAAAAATACGTAGGTCAGCATGTAAATTAACATTGGATATCTGACTGAGTAGAAAGTAAATAGCAAATTATTAAATTTACCAAATTCTACAGCTAAGCCAATGTTCCTAGTCATTCAGTTTGTGTTAGGTATTTCTTCTCCTATTCAGGATACCTTAAGATTGTGGTGTTGAATAGTTTTTAAACAGACCCTTTTGAGAAGAATATTCTGGCCCATCATTTCCTACCTTTTGCCTGTGTGGGGCAACTCAAAGTGCTGGTTCTGGGGCTGCAATCCCCACATCCAGAGCCAGCTCTGCTGTGCTACCCAGGTAAGATGCAGGGCCTACTCTCCTCAGTGCTATAGTAGGTAAGGGGCTGAGCCAGCTCTCCTGCTCTCATGACCCCACCTGGATCAACTCTACTGCCTGCTACCTGTGGCTAGGGCAAAAGACAGTAGAAGGGATCTCCCCTTCATCAACATCACCACAAAGGAGACAAAAGGCAGGGATCTCCCACACTCACACCCTCAGGGCCAGCTCACCCACAACCCCCGCATCCAGGGCCAGTTGTACTGTGCTGCCCAGGTGAAGTGCAGGGCCTGCTCTCCCAAGTGCTGTAGCTGGCTAGGGGCAGGGTCAGCTCTTCTGCTCTCATGATCCTAGGTCAAGGTCTCCCATGATGCCCAGGTTGAGGGGGGGTTTAGTTCTGTACTGCCCTCAGACATCAACATATCTCCGGTGGCAGCCCAGACTAGGAATGTCCACCTGGGTTTTGGTGGTAACAGACTCCTGCTGGTGCAGGGCCATGTACCCAGATATGACCACTGGTGGCAGCAGAGGCCAGGACACCACCATGGTCATAGGTGGCTTCATCGGCTATTCACATTAGGTTGTTCCTCACTACCCTCAAGTCTCCATCCAGTTCTGCCTCTATTCACTGTGTCTGCATCCTTCTGCTTCTCTTTCTCTTCCATTTCTCCACCACTTACTTGCTCCTCTTAGTGGTGCCCAGGGTTTCTGAGTGTCTGGGCTTGTCTCAGGAATGCTATGCACTACTTGTACACTGCACGTATAGCACCTGGCAGGAGTTATCTCCAGCAGGGTCTGACCTCCAGGCCTGCAATAGTTCCAGACTAGGGTTCATCTCAGTCCAGCAACCTGTACAGGTCCCATGGTACCAGTCTGGTGATTGTCTTGGGCTTACTCCTTGCCCAGCTCTCCAGAGTGGCCATCTCCCTGGGGTCCAGGGTGCCAGGCAGGTGTCTAGTTTCTGGCTTGCTTCCTGTCCTGGGAGTCCATCTGGGCTTGCTTGGTGCTGGACTGGTGGTTGTCACAGGCTAGCTCCCTGGCTGGCTGCCCTGGTGCTGAACTGGTGGTAGTCTCTCAGGCTTGCTTTCTTCAGGGAATATTAGGCTATTAGTCATTCAGATGTTCATAGGTCAGAACACAGCCTCTCTTCTCTCTGCCACCTACTGATGACATGTGACATAGCAGCCACATCTGCAATGCCTCTAGGGGCAGGTATCTGGAACTTTCTAATACAGAAAAGCTGACAACAGAAGGTAAAAAGGTATGATATAGATCTCTAGTCTTTCTCTTGTTTTGTACAAAGTTAATTGGCATATAAATAAATGTGAATATTAACTCATTTAAAGTAATGAACAGTAATTCCCACAACTATAATTCACTTAATAGGCATGGGCTTAATTAATACAACATATAATAATGTAGCCTCTTAAAATACTTCAAATATTTTTGAAGGATAGTTTCTCATTACTAGTTAAAATCATGACCACAGTGACCACTTTCTACAGTGGAACAGGGCACTCATCTCAGATAGCTTCCTAACTGAGGGGTATTTCACTGACAAATTACTTAAGGAACACTTCAATAGTGAGCAGTAAGGTCTGTGGGCTTGCAGGAAGGATGATAATTATAGTAACAAACAAACAAAATATCACCTTTAAGAATGCAGATCACAAAATTGGTGAATGAGTACTTCTGGGATTCTTATTCTAGGACCACTCAAGTTCTGAAAGGATACGTGTGTGTATGTGTGTAAAACAGGTTTTTGTTATTTACATATCAGTATCAATGGAGTGTAAAATAAAATGTGAAAAAGTGTAAGGAAATGTAATACTTAACTGAAGTCAAGTATTTTAAGCTGATGAAAAGTTTTAAATATCTACCTTTCTGAGCCATAATAAAATAAGGTTTTTAAGAAGAATCCATAAAGTTAAGACCCTAATTGTATATCACTGCTTCTGTATTTACTTCAATTTAGGATTTTTTTTCAAAATAACCAATTAAATGATTCAAATTATGGAACAGTCTTAAATTTTATACAGCAAGTTTATTTGGAAAATTGTTATCTTTTCTTCATATATTTTGTAACTAAAATAGTAAGTTGTTTTTAAAGAAAAATTTTACATGTGGTATAAAACTAAAAGTTTAATAGTCAAGGGCATGCATATATATACACACACATATATGCATATACATATATATGTATATATATGAAACAAGCTTTATCAAATTAATAAATATACTCAAAATACTATGGTTCTATTTCAGTTTGGAAAAAAAATCAAAATGTAGCTTCATTTATAAAATACAAACTCAGTGAACCATAGTTGGAATTCCTCCTGAAAAAATTTGCAGCCTGGAATGCATCTGCTATCTTATTTAATGGGTTGCAGATCTGAAAGTTGTATTTGTAACTAAATCTATGACAAGAGAGGAAAACAAAGAGAAAGGAAGAAGACTTCATTTCCCCACTCCCATCATTTGTAGTTCTCAAACATTCAATGTATAATGTTGGGAAAGGAACAGGAATGCTCTTTTGGAATGACACAGATCTGAGCTGAAACTGTCCTGTCCCTTCATGATATACCTGTGAAAGCTAGGAAAAGTTATTCAGTTCCTACTTCCCTAACTGTAAGACAAGGGTAAGGCTTACCTATGTGGTTAAATGATCGATATATCTATATGTACATTGCTGTGTTGACTATTGAGTACTCAATGCATTCTTTTCTCATAACTGAAATTCCAATTTGAATCTGTTATTTTATAGTGTTGATTCTTCTTTCTATTGAAATCAAATATAAATTTATCATGGATCTTATATCATCTATTTTTATAGTTGCATTTTATTAACAAAATGGAAAGCTACTTTCTAAGTTTTATCCATATTTCATGTATTTAAGAAAAACAATTTATTCAGAATCCATACAATCATCACATTTGCTGTTTTCTTGTACACCCAAATGAACCTCCCACAAAGAACACACATCCTTAGAAGCATTAACTTTTGTTGTTTTGATGCTTACCTAATACAATGTCTGACACTGTAGTTGCTCAACTGGTATTTGCTGAATTAATTATGAATGAACCAATGAAAACTCTGCTAACTAGCCTTCTCTTTCACTGCTGGAGTTAGAAACTAAACCATGTCATGGGACTGGCACCAGAGCTGGGGAGGAATTCTAGAATATTTTTCTGAACATTTAACAGCAGAAAAGATTCTCTAGAAATTAGTTTCAGCTTAAGAACTTAGGTTAATTTATGTTTGCACATTTGTAAATAAAGACTCCTAATGCTCCATTTATAGAACAATCCCACATCTCTTGCATAAGGTACAAACTCACTAGAGACTATGCTTTTTAGTTTTGAGAATTTTAATTTAACTTTTGTCTCTTCTATTTACCCACCTATGGCTTTCTATATTTCAGTTACATTACAGTATCTTTCATCCATAAGTATTTCTGACATGGATTTTTGGAAATAGTCACCCTCAAAATAAAATTTCTATTTTTATCATATATCATATTTATTTTAGATATCAAAATCTTAGGATAAAGAAATTTAGTCTATTGGATGCATTCATTTTTCCAACTTTAGTCTTATGTAAAGATGAACAATCTATGGCTAATAGATCAAATCAAGTCTGCTGCCTATTTTTGGTAAGTAAAGTTTTACTGGAACATAAACAGCACATTCAACCATTCAGTTGTTTATATACTATCTATGCCTGTTTCTGCACAACAGCAGAGATAGCGGCCATATGGATGACAAGTCCTAAAATATGTACTAACTGGTCATTTATGAAAACAAAGTCAAGTTTGCCAGCCCCTTGCCTTAGCCTCCTCTAAGCCTTCGCTTAGTAAACAATCTACCCAGACAACATAAATAGCAAACATTACTGCACAGCTGCAACATGTAGATGCTGCTCTGTTTAGACACATTTACTGTCTCTTTAAAAACTGCATTAAATATGTGAGTTGGCTACATCATGATCCTGTTTCAGATGAGAATGCTAAGGCTTGAACAAGTACTTTTATGTTAATACTTAAAAAAAAACCCACCAATGATTTTTATTTTTCTAAAGCATCAAGTGCAAAACTTTACTTCCAAGTTAGATGGATGGTTTTGAAAACACTTAACTAAAATTTCAAAATGACAGTAACAAGACAAAGTCAAAATTGGCAAGATATGTAAACAACTATTGTCATTAAAATGGTGGGGAACTGCATAAAGTTCTCTGAGTATAAAACAACCAAGAGTTTGAACACTAAGGGCTATTTGTAAGAAAAGAAAGAATATCAATTACACCAAGAAGAGGTATGCATAGTAAACCAACTTAAAAAAAAAAAGAAAACGAAAAAAAGAAAGGAATGGCTGGCTTCTCCAAATACCAATCCAATCCAATTCAAATTTAACTAGACTGTATGGTAGCTTTGAGAGAAATGTGACAATAACTGGGAATGCAAAGATAATTTCTATCCTCAGAAAAGTCAGCAAAATCAGGAAGAGTTGGCAACTAAAAATGAGCAACAGAAGCTCATTCAGATTGACTAACAAGTGTAACATGCTAAGTAAGACACTAATGTAATTCAGAACTGCTGAGAAATGGGTAAGAAACAAGGCTTTAAAAAAAGAAATAAGGCTTACAATCAAGAAATGAAAATTAAAATCTGTCACAAGAACAGCATGGACAAGAGATGGCCACTTCTGTGGCATTCTAAACTGAGCTTTTCTTGTGGTCACTACATCCTTTACTGCCCTTCACTGTGCTTATACTTCTATATTCAGCTCTAGCCAGAAGCACCCAATTAGTCATATTTGGGTTTTGAGCCCATTTCCTGTGTGGGCAGGAGAACGCAATTTATTTCTTGGATTTTGTTGTGCTGTGGGCCAGGCTTCACATTTCATCAAGATTCAATAGCAGGAAACTCCAAAAGATCAGGAAGGGCTTCAGTTGTTGGCAAGCCTCTACTCATGACCCAAATGCTCCACTAGACACGGTATCTCACATCAAGACCGATGAATACATTTGGGGAAGGAGAGCTGTCTAGCTCTCAGAAGCACTATTTAAGTATATAAATAGTACTAACTACACCTATAAATGCAATTTTTCGGTTTCTTTTTTTTTTTTTTTTAATGGCCATTAAGGCAAAACTTGAACTCTCATTTTCTTTCCTACTTCCCCCTTTCCTTTCTCTGGTTACTGTCGATTAGGATTTATTCCTCAAAATTCGAATTTGTCAGTTAACTCTGGCTCCTAAAAGTTCAAAAAACTCCATAGCACGAATACAGCAAGAAAACTCTGTATGAGATGCTGAGATGCCATACTGGTATAACAGCACAATCGGAGGGTTGTTTAACAAGACACTTGAACAAAAACTTTAATATACACAGTAATAGGAGCTTGGCTCTCAATATGGTGGTGCGAGAGCTGATGAAATTCTGGGTGTGTATGAGGTTGTGACTGTAAGGCTAATTACTGCCCCTGAGAAGGGATTTAGGTAGTTCTCAAAGAGGACTACACACACACACACACACACACACACACACACACACACACACACACA
>CAJQZJ010000316.1:624216-649333 GCA_907164525.1 Lophiomys imhausi | reverse complement strand
ACACACACACACACACACACACACACACACACACACACACACACACAAAGTCTGGCCTCTTTCAGCCCTAGTCTAACTTAACTGTTATGTGGCTGGTTCTTCACCCCTCCCCCACTCTCAATCTTGCCATGTGCTATGATGTGATACAGCCAATAGGGACCTTACTACATCTGAGCAAGTGCCAGCGCCATGCCCCTGAACCTTCAGAACTGTGAACAAATTAAGCCTCTTTTCGTAATACTAAGTTAGAGGCTTTAGGTAGTTCATTTTAGCAATGTTAAAAAGCAGGAATTTACCAAGCAGATGGAGTAAGACAAAAGCCTCCAATATTACTACAGAAGGAGTAGCTAGTAAAAAGTACCCCATTAGAAAATACAATAGTTGATGAAAAAAATACCCTCATTTCAGATTTAGAAAAACCTAATTGAAGTCCCAATTCTACGAACAAGGTCCTGGTTAAGGCCTTTAATGTCCAAATTTTCCTTATGTTGGACTGGATGATACTTTTTGTTGTTCTTATTTTAAAATGTACCAAAGTAATGAACTTTATCAAGGAATTTTCACACATATATATCAATATACTTTGTTCTAATTGGTTCTTTTCCCACTGCACCCCATCACTGGTTCCTTTCCTTTCTCTTCTCCTTTTGGTCATATGGATCCTATTACCCTATCTTTGCCTCCAATTCCCTTCAGATTCTCTCTTCTTACCATCTCCCTTCTGGTTTCAAGGCCCACACACCATTTTAAATCTGTTACATATCAGAGAAAATAGTACTTGTCTTTCTAAGTTTTGCTTACTTCACTTAACATAATGATTTAGTTTCACCTATTTCTCTGCAAATGTCATTTCACTTTTCTTTATGACTATAAATTCTATTCTGAACATGCACATTTTCTTAACCCATTCATCTGCTAATGGGCATCTATGTTTCTAGCTCCTGTGAATAGTGCAAAAATAAACATGGATGTATATAGGTGTACTAGGTGTCTTTCAAGCAGTTTTGCCTATAAACCATACTTACAATTATTAAACAGCTAATAAGCACTGACTATTATTACCATGTATACTGGCTAGTTTTATGTCAACTTGACACAGGTTAGAGTCATTTGAGAGGAGGGAGCCTCAATTGAGAAGATTCAGTAAGATCTTGTAAGATATTTTCTTAATTTTAGTGATTGATGGGGGATGGCCCAGCCCATTATGGGTGGTGTCATCCCTGGGCTGGGGGTGGTCCTGGATTTTATTAGCAGTCTGAGTAAGCTGTAAGAAACAAGCCAGTAAGCAGCACTTCTCCATGGACTTTGCATCAGTTCTTGCCTCTAGGTTTCTGCCCTGTTTGTTTGGCTTCCCTCAAAGGACTGTGACTCAGGATACATAAGCCAAATAAACCTTTTCCTCAAGATGCCCTTGGTCATGGTGTTTCAAGATAGTAGTAACAACCCCAAGTACAACACCACAACAGGAACATTATAAAATTCAGCAAACTTGGACTTAAGTTTTGTACAAGGTGATAAGTATGGGTTTAATTTCATTCTTTTACAAGTGGACATCCAGTTGGACCAGCACCATTTGTTGAAGATGCTGTCCTTCTTCCATTGTGCTGTTTTGGCTTCTTTGTCAAAAATTAGGTGGCCATAAGTGTGTGGGTCTATTTCTGGATCTTCAATTCGATTCCATTGATCTACTGGTCTGTTTCTATACCAATACCATGCTGTTTTTACAACTATTGCTCTGCAGTACAGCTTGAAATCTGGGATGGTGATACCTCCAGATGTTTTTTTATTGTACAGGATTGATTTAGCTATTCTGGGCTTTTTGTTGCTCCATATGAAATTGAGGCTAGCTCTTTCCAAGTCTATAAAAAATTGTGTTGGTATTTTGATAGGAATTGCATTGAATCTATATATTGCTTTTGGTAGGATGGCCATTTTTATTATGTTGATCTTACCTATCCATGAGCATGGGAGATCTTTCCATCTTCTAAAGGCCTCTTCCATTTCTTTCTTCAAGGGCTAGAATGTCTTGTTGTACAGGTCCTTTACTTGCTTGGTTAGAGTTACCCCCAGGTATTTTATGTTGTTTGTGGCTATTGTGAAGGGGGTTGTTTCCCTTATTTCTTTCCCAGCCCATTTGTTTGTTGTATAAAGAAGGGCTTCTGATTTTTTTGAATTAACTTTGTATCCAGCCACTTTGCTGAAGGTGTTTATCAGCTGTAAGAGTTCTCTGGTGGAATTTTTGGGGTCGCTTATGTATACTATCATATCATCTGCAAATAGGGATAATTTGACTTCTTCGTTTCCGATGTTTATCCCCTTGATCCCCTTTAGTTGTCTTATTGCTCTAGCAAGAACTTTAAGTACTATATTGAAGACATATGGTGAAAGTGGACATCCTCACTAAATCTACTAGAAGAAAAAATGGGAGAAACCCTCGAACTAATTGGCACAGGTGACAACTTCCTGAACAGAACACCAACAGCTCAGGACCTGAGATCAACAATCAATAAATGGAACCTCATGAAACTGAAAAGCTTCTGTAAGGCAAAAGACACTGTCATTTGAACAAAACGGCAGCCTACAGACTGGGAAAAAATCTTCACCAACCCCACATCTGACAGAGGGCTAATATCCAAAATATACAAAGAACGCAAGAAATTAAATGCCAAGAAACCAAATAATCCAATCAAAAAATGGGGGATAGAGCTAAATAGAGAATTCACAAAGGAGGAATCCCTAATGGCTGAGAGACACTTGAAGAAATGCTCAACATCCTTAATCATCAGAGAAATGCAACTCAAGACGACTCTGAGATTCCATCTCACACCTGTCAGAATGGCTAAGATCAAAAGCTCAAATGACAGCACATGCTGGCGAGGGTGTGGAGAAAGGGGTATCCTACTCCATTGCTGGTGGGAATGCAGGCTTGTGCAACCACTATGGAGGTCAGTCTGGCGATATCTTAGAAAACTTGGAATAGCTCTGCCTTAGGACCCAGCCATACCACTTCTGGGTAAGGAAGTTTCCTCATCTATGTTTATAGCAGCCTTATTTGTAATAGCTAGAAACTGGAAAAAACCCAGATGTCCCTCACCTGAAGAATGGGTTAAAAAACTGTGGTACATATACACAATGGAATACTATTCAGGTATCAGGAACAATGAAATTATTCAATTTGCAGCCAAATGGATAGAACTAGAAAAGCTCATCCTGAGTGAGCTAACCCAGACTCAGAAGGATGCATATAGCATCTATTCACTTATACTAGGATTTTAGCTATATAGTAGAAGGTATCAATACTACAACTAACACACCAAAGGGAACTTGGACATAGACTTTTTATTTTTAATTTTTATTTATTTTTTATATATTTTTTCTATTTTTTAGTCTTTTTTATCTATTTGTCTGCTTATTGGTTTGCTTGTTTAGTAGTTCTCTCTCCCGGGCAATGAGTCACTTTTCAATGATGGAACTGCTTCATAGACCCCCCAATGAATGAGGAGGCTCTTGGCCCTCATACGACCTCTCAACTGAGATGAGGGACTGTTATATAAGGACACCCCACCCCAGAGAAATGGGATGGAAGGGTTAGGAGGTAAAGAAAAAAAAAAAATGAAATGTGATGTTTCGGCCTTTTACTACTAATTGTCATAAACTGTTTAGGATATTTAAGAAATGCAAACTAATGGTTATGCAAGCTGGTCATTCTGTTAGGTACTATGACAGCCTATTATAGTTATTTTCTAAGCTAATCAGAAATAAAGCTGCTGAGACAAGCAACATCTGTTTACCCTAATATAAGAGATAGATAGGGCCTCTTCAAAAACCTCAAGAGATCTGCAGAATATGGCAGTCAAAGATGTTTTCGTAACTTTAGATTTTTTTATATCAAGACATATCAACTCCTGACAGCACCCCCTATTCTCCTCCAAGTAGAAGATGAGCATCGAAGAATCTCCAGTGGGAGATGACTGAATTAGTCGCAAGCCTATCTCTTGGTAGGAAAAGCCCCTCGCTCCAATTGTAGACAGAATGTTGTCCAAAAAGGACAAAACCTGGAAGCAGGTAAGTCGACAGCCTAGCTCTGCCAAGACAAGTCCTTTATAACCCCTGCTCTACAATCAATGTCTGTCAGAGAAACGGGGCCAAACGACTGAAGATCAATGTGGTAATATATGGAGAGAAAATGGGAACTGTCCAGGCAGCCACTGGTATGTCATTTCTTAGTTTGGGAAGCTGCAGACCCTGTACTCCCTATAAAATCAGATATATTTATTCCTCTCAGGTCTCTGAGGTGGTTGAAGAACAGATAGCTAGAGTCTCATAATTAAATTTTGAGTTGTTTAGGAGTCAAGAGAGTTTTATAGATCTAAGAAGATACTTTTAAAATTGTGTTGCAAGTTAGTATGAATGTTGAGTCAGATATAGAACTTTAAACTCATGGAGATTGTTAGATAGTAGAATGTTAAAGTCAGGTGCCAAATACATATGGACTGGACATTGGGAATGTACGCTAAGCTATATAACTCTCATAACTGTGGCCTAATTACCTCTGTTGTTTTGTATTTTATTTATTATTATAAGAGAAAGAGCCATTTGTTGGACTGAAAGGGAAAACTGTAGGGGGAAATAAGATATACCTTAAACTTAAAAGAAAAAAAAAAAAGGGGAAGAGGATGGGGGATGAGGGTGGGAGGGTGGGACTGGAGGGGGGAATAGGGAGGGGACTGCGATTGAGATATAACTTGAAGAAATAAAAAAATAAAGGAAAAAAAAAAGAAATGTGAAAGATGCCAGGGGAAAATAGGATCAATTCGGGAAAGAAAGATGTAAAAGATGGTTAAATCCTGTATCCTATTAGTCTACTATGGAAAACTAAAGATGTGTACCTCACCTCCTTGGTTGAGTCAGGAATGCATGAGAAATTTACATTTAATAAAGGGCACTGCCTCATTTGCCAGCAAAATAAAAAAAAAAATTCAGCAAACTACACTTCTATTTTACTACCAAATAAGTAACACAAAGGAACTAACAGCCAAGTCACAAGACTGTTGTAGAACAAAATCAAGAGCTGCACTGGGAATAATATTTACATGACAAAAAAATCCTTAATTTATAGGACTCACACAAATCTATAAATGGGCCAACCATATACTTTTTTAAAAAATGAACTAAAGGTACAAATAAGAAAGGGGAGGCAGATGTTGTGGAACACACCTTAACTGTACGACCAGAAAGACTAAGGCAGGAGGAACCTAAATTAGGCCAGCCTAAGCTACATAGCAAGTTCCAGAAAAGTCTGAACTAAAGAACAAGACACAAATCCAAAGGGGAGAGCAGGGACTGGCAGAAAAAAACAAGCAGGGAGAGAACACAAGTGGCTAACAATGTTCTAATATGTGTGATCTTTATTGAAATACAAATTAAAGAACATACTACCAATTTTCTACCTACCTAACGGCACCCCCCCCCAAAATAAAACAAAAACAAAAAAACAAAACATGGCTTAGGAATGTTTATGGGGTGTTGTCTATGTGCATCTAAATCAAACTGTTTAGGCTCCAAATATGGATCTATCGTTAGAAGTTGTTAAAATACAAAACATGATCACTATAAACAGCTTGCTATAGATAACTTATTTATCATACCCATACAATGGAATATCATGCATCATTTCAAAATAATTAATTTCAATATAAAGCACCTTTAAGATAAATTAAGTAATCAAGACTAGCAAGTACAGAGAGTTTAAGGAAATTTTAAATGGGGAAAATGGATAAGTGAATTTCCAAAATTTTTTTTTTTTTTTATATTAACTGCACAAACCTCTTTAATGGCTCATTTTGCTCACAGAGACTGGGAGCAAGGGTCGTCACCTTTTAGTCCCAATTGCTGCATTTTTGAATCTGTGTCTGAATGTGTGTATGTTATACTGTGTGCATAAACCTGTGGATGCACAAGCATGCATACAAGTGCTACTGCATGCATGTGACTGAGTGTGTGAAGGCCAGAGGTTGATGATGAGTGTCTTTGATCATTCTCCACTCACTCATTGAAGCAGTATCTACTACACTGCACTAAACTTTGTTTTTACTCTCTGCAGTAGGGTACAGTGTATGTAGTGTCTATACTGTAGTAAACTTACTCTCTGAAGCAGGTTACAGTGCAATATCTATATTGTACTAAACTTTGTTTTTATTGATAGTACCTTCATTTCCCACAAGCTGACAGAAGCTTTCTTACAGGCTTACCAGCCAGGTTGCAGAAAGAACCACAAAGTGATAAAGTTTTATAAGAAAAACATCCTGCTAGTTTAAAAACGTTTAAACAAAGTAAACAAAATGACATAAAACAATAAATGCAAGATGCCTGAATCTGGACCACTTGAAAACTGACTTTTTTTTTTTTTTAAAGAAAAGTGAAAAAAGATCCTAGAAAGTCTTGAAATTTCTAAAGATCAAATTTGATACCTTTCTTGGATTTGATGGATCCTATCTGCTCACATGGTGCACAACTGTTGCTTTCCAATCCTATTAAAATGTCAAAGGCAGATGTAATTAGAATGGGGGTTGGAGAGAAACCACAAAGAAAGGGAAGTTAGAGACCAAATGTATAGTGTTTCCCAGTAAGTGAAATAGAAGTACACGTAAACAAGAGAGTGCATGTATCAGACCTGTGGAGTGTCTAAGGGCTATTCCCCAGAAGGAGTCTTGAATCCTTACAGGCTAAGGTAGAGCTTATCTCTAAACAGTCAAGGAGCCATTATCATCCTGCCCCAGTCTTAAGTTTTATATTCACAGTAGCAACATATCCCCTTAGTTATCTGAGACTGTTTAGCAATGAAGGCCACAAGTATGTGAAGTGGTTAACAGCAAGGAATTCTGAAAGCCCTTACGTAGCCGGTGAATGTGAGTTCAAATTTCAGTCCTACCACCTGCTCAAGAACTTCAATTCAAGACCTTGGGCAAATTACTTCATCTTTACCTGCGTTGATTTGATAAGTAAATGAAATAACATCTTTATATCACAAATATATAAAATGTTAAAAACATATTCCTTTTTAAAGTGCTTAAGCAATTATGAATAGAAATTTCAGTAGTTGAATTGCCCATTTTTCCTAAGACCAGCAAATACAATATTACCTTTTCCTGGATTGTTGCTCAGGATCACAAACACAAATAACAAGATTATGGTTATAAAAAATTCCACAGGCTACCAAATAATCATCTTATAGACATATACTGAAGAAGACAGTTCGGTGAGAATTTAAGTTTATCAGATATCTGTCTTTATGCTAATTACTTAATAAATGCTTAAATAAATAAATTAAAATGCTTTCTTTTTCTTTCTTTCTTCATTCATACTCAGGACTAAGTTCTTTTAGTAAGCCTCTTATTTTCTTAACAGGCTGATTCTAAACCTTAGTAAGCTAAGAAAATGAAAAAAAAAACCACAACAACTTCAAAGTAGACTGACACAACTTTTTAAAAAATTGTATACTTTAGATTTAGTCAGTCTTTGGTTTAAATCCAAATTGAGCTAGTCTGCAACCTTGTCAAATTATTTAACTCCTCAATACCTTAAATTCTTCATTGCTAAAATTGAAATATTGAAATAAGATGGTAAAAAAAAAAGAAAATGAGTTTTAAAAAATCTCAGAGTGCTACCTACTACCTTGCAACATAAACTAACCACTGAATGGTAATTGCTATTACTTAACTAGTGAAGTTTATTAAATTTACAGCTAAGGGAAGAGTTTCTTACTAAGAACATATATATGCTTTTAATGTGTGAAACTCCTTAGTGTTATATTGGTGGTATGAAGATGAAAAAGACCATAGATAGCATCTACTGTCCAGAGGCATAGGGCCTAATGATATGCAGCAAAATCATAGAGACACGACAAATGATACAGCATAAGAAGCTGAGCTATCTTTTAGGTTAAAATGTTTTTTTAAATGAGATATGTAGGCTAAGAGGACAAACATGAATTCACCATCTTGTAGGCTAACTTGTGCAGGTGACTTGGTCAAAGAGGATGTAAGAGCACATGGACAAATCTACTGCAAGAAATACAAGGGCCTGGAGTATAGCTTTCAGACAGGTGAGGAAAAAAAATCCCTCAACACATCAACAACGACGCAGCAAACAAAAGAAAGAGGAGCTGGAAGTGAAATAGAGTCACAAAATGTAGAAACCATCATCCAGTTGGAGAAAGAAGTTCACTGAGAAAAATAACATGCCTAAATAAATACTGATATTTTCAGCTAACTATCTAAGATGACCAGAATGGGGAATGGTCAAACCAAATCCAGAAAACACAGCGTGGGCTGCAAAACTGCAGCAACTAACCTGAAGTGGTGCTCAGACTGGAGCATGGAGCAAGGTAGTCTTGACAACTCTCACATATGTAGGACAATCCCCCAATGTCCAGTTTGGAAGAGTGGTTCAGTCATGAATTTGTAAGTTAACATGGAGACAATTGACACAATTTTATGTATGTTATTTTTTTTAACTGTAAACTCAGTCTTCATGTTTTGTATATCAAGTCACCTAAGTTTGAGCAGGACAGGAAAAACAAGAGCCACTCACTTTGAGTAGTGAGGTGTTCCACTACTGGTTGATGTATTTTTTTCTTTTACCCTACACAGAACGAAGTGGTGATTCAGGTTTCTGTCTGCTACCAGCTAAGGCAGTTCAGAAAGCAGCCTGCCTTAAATACCCATTGCAAACAACTAAGCAAGTCAAACGCACGTGAAAAGTCTAAATTATAAGGGCATTAAATGGAGGGAAAAAAAACTGTCAGCCTTGTACAATCCTGTAGTTAAAAAAAACAAAACAAAACCAAACCAAACGTGCTTCTGCTTGCTTCCTAAGCACAGGCCTGTAAGGCAGGTTAGCACGGGTGCACACCTTTTAAGACTGATGTCCCTTTTAAGATTTGAAGTCTTGACCGCAGGCTCATACTTTTGGAAGAGGATCACAATGCTCATAGCTGTCGTAAAATTATACTTTCAGAAAATAATTTTAAAGACCTATACTAAGGTCTCCTTATAATTACAAGATGTGCAGTTTTAAGATCCAGAGGTAGGTTAGCTTAGAACTTTCTAAGTCCCTCACAAAGTGGATTTATTTCTATGAATTTGGGTTTCGCTTTGAATTTGCCTTTCTCAAATATATATATTTTATATATGGTTAAAATATATATGTATATGTATATTTTTTCTTTTACCCCAAATACAGTGTGATTAGGCTGCAGTACATACGGACTTCAGATGAAATCATGAAGTACCCAAAGTTAAAATGCGTTTTGAAAAACTACTCAGATTTCCTAAACAATTCAGATGGCAAATTTTATCACTTGAAGCAAATAACTAGCAAATAACTCACACGCATTTACTGTGTGGTGGAGGAGAGGTTTAAAAAGGCCACACCCAAGTTAAGGCTTCACAGCAAAGAGACAGATACCAAGTTTCAGAAATGTAACTATGGCTATTTTGGGCACCTAACTTCACGGTTAACCAAAACCCCTGCATTCCTTCCCTTTCTACCAGGCCTTACGTTAGAGAAGCCGTCCCCGATTGTAACTGCTTTAGGTTACTTCTCAGTAACCCGCAAGTCCAAGATGGAGAAATGCCTCATTCAACGAAAGATTCGAGTAAGCGGTACTACAGAAAGGGCCAGCCTCTAACGACCGGGAGAGAGTACCAAGGCGCCGGTTACCCGAGGGGGTCGGTAGGGCCACAGGCGCTTTAGCAGCCCGGCGGTCAGCCGGCACCGAAGGGCCCCAGAGATCTCCGCATCCAGCAGCTCCCCGGCCGGCCCAGCTCCCGGCGACCCCCGGCCTCCACCGCCACCCCACCTCAGCGCACCCCCGCCTACCTTGGCCACATAGTCCTTCACCTCATCCAGGTCTCCGTTTTTCAAGGCCCACATGAACTCCTTGTCGCACATCACTGCAGCGGGGTGGGCCGGCGGGCCGGGCACAAGTGGCGGGCGCAACAGACAAGGGGACACGCGGAAACGACGTGCCTCGGGCCGCGGCGCGGGCGAGACGGTGGGCAGCGGTGACCGTAGGAGCGGGGGAAACTTCTGCCGCCGCTGGGCCCAGCCGAGCAGGTTCCGCCTGGCTGGGGGGGGGGGGGGAAGCAGGGCGCTTGCACTTCCGGTTCACGCCCCGCTAGGATCCGCCTCCGACTTCCTCTTCCTCTTCCTCTCAGCCGAATGCTCCTTTCGGGACCCCGCCCCGGCAGTTTACCTCGGCAGGGCCACTTGTGCTCAGGCGCCTAGTCCAGGTTTGCCAACCCGGAGGAGAGGCGTGGTTCAGTGGGCGGGATCCAGAGGCTGAGTGACAGGGATCCTGGAGATCAGGAATTTCGGTGGCTAAATCTGGGAAGGGTTTCAGGGTTTTGAGCCAGGCTACAGCACTCCCACTCCACTACTGAGGGACAAATTAGTCTTCGAGGGCTCTCTGCAAGAGTAGCAAGTGCTCTTAACCTCTGAGCCATCTCTCCAGCACTTCTGTTTTTGTTTTGAGACCACTTAATGCTTCCTGTGTGTGCATGCTTGTAGGAGCTGCTTTGTTTCACCATTAGGCCTCAAACTGAATTCCTGTTCTTAGACAACTTTGGCTGGACAGGGCTCTATCCTCCCTTGCTCCTTTCTCCTCCCTCTCCCTATAACCACTCCTGACTTTTCTCCTTCCTTTCCTCAACTATGCAGTATCCTTTGGAGTCGAGATCCTGCCATCCACTAGAAGGAAATAAAAAGGAAAGAATAAAGCAATTTTTTGCCCAGAAGCAAATCTTCAATAGTTAAGATAATGATGTCAATATGTTTATTTTTTAATTGTATACTTATGTGCAGATGTACGTATGTGGGCATGAATGTGCTACAGCACCCATATGGAAGTCAAAGGACAACTGTGGGGAGAGTTCTCTACTTCTATGTGGGTCCTGGTGACTGAAGTTAGGTGCATCTTTACCAGTTGAGCCATCTTGCCAACTTAACAATGTGAATTTAGTACATTAGTGCTATACATTGGTGGGAAATACTTCAGTATGTGATGGTGATTAAAAACTAGCTCATTTTCCTGAACAGCAAATGACAGCTAATGAACATGTTTAACATAATTTGCATTAAAAAATGTGTGTGGTTTAAGAAGCACTCACTTTTTAATTGATTTGTAGCTACAGAACTATTTTTCTGAAGCCAGTTCTGTTCTTAGGATTTGGCTGAAATATCTTAGAATTCTATCTTACAATCCTAATGATTCAAATATGTATATGCTTATGAATATATGTGTATACCCAAGAACATTGAGAAAAAAAAACAACTTACAGGAACTATTATGCATATAGGCTATTATTTATTTTTCAGTAAACAAATAAACTAGTTTACATCTATACCACAAAGTACAGAGACTGGAAGGACACAGTAAGTGAAATGCATAGGATTTTAAATCTAGAATATTCACTGACAGATTTTATGTCATCCCCGGCAAGTTATTTAAGCCTTTTGCTTCAAATTTTGCAGCAAAACAATGCTGTTTGGTGAGTATGTGTGCATTTGCTATAATTTAATAAAAATTGGTAAAGATTTCATGTCACAAAAACAAAGAAACAAACAATCAAAACCCCTGAATAGTTAAGGGCAGCTTACATTGTTATTCTCTTCATTTTAATCCTGATGGTTGAGAATACAAATCTATATTTTTATTTGAAGGAAACTTCAGTCAAAAAAAATGTGAGGTGAATTTTGGTTCTTCACAAACCTACCCCAGTTGCTGTGGTAACCTCAACTTGGGACCCTTTGGGACAGGCGATGGGGGGCAAGATGGCATAGAGTCAACGACACAGACTCTGGGAGTAAGGAAAGAGGCAGAAGCAGACTCGTTTATTCCAGGAAGAGGATGTCTTCCTTATACCCTCCGCCCAGCGTCCCATTGGCTCCCAGGGTGCAAGCTGCTGCTGTGGCTCTTCCTCATTGGTTCGTTTCTCTTCACCTGATGTGGTGTCATCAGTCTCTGGACATGTTTGGGCAGGTTTCAAGTTGGGCATGTCCAGGCACATCCTAGACCAGCTCTATGTGAAAGCCCAGCCATGCATGCATGCATGCTGTTTAGCAACAAACCTTGTTCCTGCACAATGGCAGGCCTCATTCCTTGTACACCCAGTGATGTCTGAGTTACAGGACATGGCAGCTCTTGGTTTATCACTAACCAAAATTTCTTTTATGTGATCTGCTCTTACACTCAGCATTTCACTGGAGTGCCTTAAGCTTAGTATATGTCAAATAGGATCTTGTCCCATAGATTCTAAACTTATCTAACTCTCCATACTTCCTGATCCTATAAATGGCCTCACTGACCAGCTAGTCACCAAAACCAGAAGCACAAACATCGCAGTAGCCCCAGTTTTCCCCTGACTTTCCCAACTTTCCTAACTTTTCCCAACATTCCTCTAAGCCAACCTTTAAAGTCCCTCAAAATACTTGGGAATTGGTTGACTTCGTGTAGATCTCAATATTGAGCCTACATTCACCCAAGCCAAAAGAGATAGACTTTTACCTGTTCTCAGTTTTACTTTCACCCTGTTCCAGGTAATTTTTCACATGGAGAGTTACTGCTTTAAGCACAAACCAAGGATTCACTCCTTGTTTTAAGCATTCAGTAGATTTGTAGTGTACATCCTGTTTGTATGCCCGTCAGAACAGGGCCTTCTGTGATTCCCTGGAAAACTTATCCAATGACACTCCCTTAGCTGTTGCTTCTTGAGTTTCCATATATCTTACCTTTTGTTTTCAGGAAACACCAGCTTATGGCCTTCATGTAGTATGTTATTTTCTGTCTAGGATTCTCTTTTAATTCTTGCTGGCTCTTTTAAATCTTTGAGATATGAATGCAGATGTTACTCTTAGCAAGGCTTCTAAAACTATTTACTTCAATCATGTAGCCTTTTTTTCAACTCATAGTGTTTAGTTTTCATTATTTTTTAAATTACCTATTTTGGAAGATATTTATGGTATTCAATAAATGCCCCCCCCCTTTTGTCTGTCAGTACCATTCTGGATGTAAGAGAGAATTAGTATTCCTGGATTCTTTGTAGTTGAGTAATTTCATGTAACTAATTTTGGCTTATTACTCTATGTACAAGTAATATGAGTCACTGCTAGGCTGGCTAGTTCAAGACTCTTTAGAACCCAATTTTTCCTTCTGTTGTAGCAATGGACAACATTCAAGACAGTGATGGCATAGGCAGCCAGGGGTCCTGAAAGAGCATATGCACAGAACTCTCCTCATCCTATGATGAATGTGTAGTATGAATGAAATAATTCATTTTTTTCAACCACTAAGACTTGGATGTTTATTCCTAGAGCAACACTGAGCCAATCTTGATTGATTAATAAATGATTTCCAGTTTGGGGAAGGACTGAATAACACCGGTGAATAAATTACTTTGACTTATGGACCAGGTAGTACATAGAAAAGGAAGTGCTAGAAGTCATGAGGATGGTGATTCATGTTCACAGGAGCAAAAGATTGGGAAAGACTCTCATGAGAACATGATGAAGCCTGGAGGCAGATAATGCAATCCATGTGCTTATAGCTGTAGCGGAAGAGGCTGAAAATGGTCTCTGTTGGTAAATAGTGGTAAATAAATTACACAAAACAGTACAGGAAAAGATCAGCTTAGAAAATAACTATCCAGTTTGCAAATAAAAATAAAAATGCAGGTGAACCAAAGCGATGTCTCAGCAGTTAAGAGGGTACACTGCTCATGGGGCAGGGAGTTCAGTTCCCAGCATCCAGGTTGGGCAGCTTGTCACTAATTGCCTGCGACTCCGGCTCTAGGGATCTCTCTTTCAATGGCACTGGCACTCATATCAACTAGAAACAAGTGATTTTCACTTTTAGTTATTAAAAATAAGCAAAAAGAGAGGAAAGAGGGAGTGAGCTAATGGGAGAGAGAGAGAGAGAGATATCACAACAAAGGTTGGTTAAAATGTAGAATTATGGACAGGATCACATTGTAGATTAAAGTAGTATTTTAGTCAAACCTTTCAATAGTATAAAACAGCACATGTATTGTTTGCCTAATAGTCTGCAAGAAACAAGAAAGAAATAAGCAAGAAATGACAATGGCTCTGATTAGAGCACATAGAGATCACTTGTATCAACTGTAGAAATAGCTGACTGAAGTTCTGAGAGTGAGGCCAAATTACCTATCAGTCATATGTATAGGAAACTGTGGATAGTCTTGAAATGACTTAGGACCTTTTTCTCTGTGTACAGAAAATAGTTTGGGAAAGTTACTTGAACTCTCAGGAACACACATTCTCCAATACTTACTCAAGATGACAAGTGAGATCCTGGAAAAGAACCCTTCTGGAGGATGTAGCTAAGAACTGCCAAAAGCTGTAAACTGGAGGAAGAAGGTGCTATGGATTAGAACCAGAGCCTAATCAATACCATCCTCTCCCCAAGGGGTTCCTTGCAAATCCTGGGCAAGCTTGCAAAATTGTCATAGACTATGACTGATGTCTCTATCCCATTCTTCGTCTTTCTGAATGGGAGCAGTTATTGTGGTCATGTTTCCACATACATCTACTAGGTACAAGGGAAGGAGGATACTTTGTTATTCAGTTCATTTTCCAGAACAACAAAAAGCATACAAACCCTACTGTGAGACCCTGGACTTTAGGCTTGATAATCTACTGGCCTGTGTGGTTTGTTTGTTTTGGTTTTGTAGTTCTGAAGATTTGAATCTAAGGTCTTGTACATGCTAGGCAAGCAAACTACCACTGAACTATGCTCTCCAGGAAGCTTGATACTCTGATAGCACAAAACTTCTTGTGTTATTTTCCTTAGAAGACAATATATATTTATTTTGTATGTGGTCAAAAAGCATAATCCTAATATCTAAGGACCAGAAGGGCAAACTGGTTTTGCTCATGTTCCCTCCTTTGGTGACGTCACCTTGGCGCCTAGTACTTAGGTGGAGACCTGTGACTACTTCTAGCAAGTGAGATGGAAACAGAACATTTAATATTTAACAAAACAACTAAGCATTTAATTGCCATTTTTGATTTTTTTTAAGTATTCTTTTCCAAATATAATGGCAACCATCAGCCTAGGTTCTGGAGTAATTGTGTCAAGAAGATTCCCTTGTTACCTGTAGTAGATACATAATATCATTGAGGAATGTTTTATATTTATATCACTAAAATTTCAGGCATTGTATGCTCTCATGGAATAACACATCCCATTGTGAATAATACAACTATTTCTTGTCTATCTCTTGCATTATGGTGTAAGATGTCATAATGTACTACATGATAGAAGATTTAAGATATACATTTATTTATCACGGTGGTTCTGAAGGTCAGAAAGCTCAAGATCAGATGGTGGTATGATTGAGTTCTGGTGAAGGTCCTTTTTCCAGTTTCCCCCCATTTTAGGGGAAAGAGAGATAATATCATATAACTATGATATTCCCTGAATTGTGAGCTTGTACTTGATTTCTTCTTTATATTTGTATAAACTTCCTATTTGTTATAAACAAATTATAGTTTCATATCTATATAAGGCAGAATATGACCAATTTAGTTGAAGGACTACAATACAATCATTATAGTATATTTATAAAGACTGAGTAGAAAGAAACAATGAAACAGGCCTAATTAAACTAGATCTTCAACATAACATAGATTTAGAGCAAATAACCTAAATGTTTTTATTCAGTACCCAAAACCGTTTTAGGGAATCAAGAAGGAAGTTATGATTGAGAATAAGAGCTCTATGGTAGTTGGAATGAGAATGGCCATCTCTTACTCTTATCATTCCTGTGATGAAACATCATAACCAAAGCAACTTGGGAAGAAAAGAATTTATTTGTGTTACGCTTCCTCATCACTTTCATTGATCATTGAAGGAAGTCAGACTGGAAACTCAAGCAGGGCAGGAACCTGGGGACAGGAGCTGATGCAGAGGCCATGGAGGCGTGCTGCTTACTGGCTTGCTCCCCCTGGCTTGGTTAATCTGCTTTCTTACAGAACCCAGGACCACCAGCCCAGAGTGGCACCACCCACAATGTACTGGGCCCTCCCTCATCAATAACTAATTAAGAAAATCTCCTACAGGCTTGCCTAAAGTGGGATTATGGAGCCATTTTCCCAGTTGAGGTTTCTTCTGATGACTCTAGCTTATGTCAAGCTGACGTAAAACTAGCCAGTACAGTTCCACCTTCCCTCATCATGCTCTTATGTTTGAATGCTAAGCTCCCAATGGAACTGTTTAAGAAGGATTAGGAGGTATGGCCTTGTTGGAGTAGGTGTGGCCTTGTTGGAGGAAGTATGTAGGCTTTGAGATTTCAAAAACCTATACTAAGCCTCCTCCCCCTCTGGCTGCTGCCTGCATATTAGAATATAAAATCTCTCTTGCTTTGCCTACCTGCTTCCTGCCAGGATGACCATGACTAATGCTCTAAAGCCCCCAAGTAAATGCTTTCTTTTATAAGGTTGCCTTAGTCATGGTGTTTCTTCATAGAAATATAGAACAGTAATTAAGACAAGCTCCCTTCTCATGGAGAAGACCAAGAATAAGCAAATAAGTTAATTCAGCTCACGTTAAGTGTAATGATGAAACTTATGAGGGTGTGGTTATCAGCCAGACTTTATGTGGATAGAGAGTCTAAATTGGAGGTTTCTAGCAAATTCCTCTCCCCTGAGCTCAGGAAATCCTATGGAAGAGGAGGTGGAAAGATTGTAAGAGCCAGAGGAGATAGAGGACACCAGAAGAACAAAGCCCTTCTGAATCACCTAAGCAAAGTGCATATTAGCACATAGAAACTGAAGCAGCAAGCATGGGCCTACAGGGTACATACCAGGTCTTCTGAATATACATCATAGGTATTCACTTAGTATTTTTATAGTACTCCTGACGGTCAGGACAAGTGGGTCTCTGACTCTTGTGCCTGTTCTTGGGACTCTTTTTCTCCTATTGGAGAAACTCCGTGTCCAACTTTGATATGTTAGTTTTGCTTCATCTTATTATATTTTAATTTGTCATGCTTGACTGTTGCCTCTTAGAAGCCTGCTCTTTTCTGATGAGAGACAGAAAGAGAAAGAGTGGATCTTGAGGAAAATGGAAGTGGAGAAGAACTGGGAGGAGTAGAAGGAGGGGAAAGTATAATCATTATATATTGTATGAGAAAATAATTCTATCTTCAATGAAAGAAAAAAGAAACAAGAAGAAAATAGTGGATTCAATTAATGATAAAAATGTTCCAGAAACAAGAAGTGTTGCCAGGGCCCATGCCCAGGACCCTTGTGGGTGGGGATGAGCTAGCATGGAGTCAACAACCCATGGCAAAAGCAGACCAGTTTATTTCAGGAAGAGGATGTCCCTTTATAACCTCTGCCCAGAGTCCCATTGGCTCCCAAACTGCAGGCTTCTGTGACTCTTCCTCATTGGCTCATTTGTCATTACTTGGTGTGGCATCATCAGTGTCCAGGCAGGTCCAGGCAGGTCTCAGGCAGCGCATGTCTGGGCATGCCCTAGCAGGTCTCTGGCCAGCTGCATGTGGAAGCCCAGCTAGACATGCACTGTTTAGCAGCAGGTCTTTTTCCTGTTCAATGGCGGGCCTTGTTCCTCCTACAAACAAGGATTTAACTTGTTAATACATCAACAGTTTTTTGTTCATGTGTTTCAAGGTCCTATAACCAAATTTCTTATTAGGTATTTAGAAATTAAGCATAAGAGAATTAAAAAAAAGGTGTGGATATAATGAATGTTGTTTGTGGGAGGCCAACATTAGCTATATAGAGAAATCAAAGAAGGGTTGTCAGAGAGGGAACATCTAAGGTGAGGCGAAGAGCAACTCACCTATTCATCAGAATGTTGTAGCAGATGGAACAGCATTCGCAAAGGTCAAGGTCAGCATAGGCTTGGTAGAATCTCTAGAATCAGATTGGGTTGGTTCTGATAGAAATGGGTAAGTTAAGAGTCCAGGCAAGTTGTGACAATAACATGGAGCTGTTGAGTTGTTATAATTAGAAAAACACACTGTGTTTTTGTATAAAAAATGTATAACATTCCATTTCCCATTTATCTGAAATTCTCTTTAAGGCATGTATATTATTATCTAGATTTAGTGTCCCAATCATCTAGTAGTTTTATAACTTTATGTTTTATGAAGAGCTGTAGTGGTTTAGATGGGAAATGTCCTCTATTGGTTTAGATATTTGAACAGCTAATCTCCAGTTGGTGGTGCTGTTTGTGAAGGTTATGAACCAAAAGGCTGCAGAGTCTTGCTGGAGGAAGCACATTACTCAGGACAGTTTTGAGACATTACTGGGGACAGTTTTGAGAGTACATAGCCTCATTACACTTTTAGTTTGCTCTTTTGAAAATGTTACCATCTGGCTTCCTGCTCCAGACACCTGCTCTCACACTTTCCTTATTATGGACTCCACTTCTGGAACCCTAAGCCAAAATAAATTCTCTCTTCCATATGTCGCTTATGGTCAGGTATTTTATCACAGCAACAAGTAACTATTACAGATCCAAATATATTGCTTCAAACAAAAATAGAGGTAATTAGAAACAAGCTGTTTTCCCTGTTATTAGTCCACCCCCTCGTGGAATTACATAGGTACCACTATTCACTTTTGTTGGTGCCTGACTTCTGGGTACCATCTAGGTTGGGATAAATTATCTCTGAAATGCTAAACTTGCAACTAAAAAGCCAAACGTTAAGCTGCCTTATACAGCTGACAACAATGGCTGAAGTGGACCCTGAAGAACTATGTTGGACTGATGGGTTAGGAGTCTGAGGTGTAGCTGGCAAAGTTTGTCATGTTGGATTGAATCTACAGCACAACTAAAATAAAGGTCTCTTTAAAGAAGCTGAAATATCATGCGACTGTTCTTCAACAACCATCTCCCTTCATGATTGCATGATCACAGTAGCACTATAGAGACAGGGTAAAGCTGCTCAGGTAAATCAGGGATAACTTCCCAAAACAAACCTGTAGCTGGAGGGAAGCCAACTTTCTATTCGCCTTACACACAACAAACCACATACATCTGTAGCTTTCTTGACCACAATGATTCTGCAATGTCTTCCTTTTAATTTACTTACTAAAGAATACGTATGTGACAGGGCAACTATATTTTGTAAAACTGATAGGCAGGCGGCTAGGAAATGCAGACAAACAGACACGAATGCATGTAACTGGGCCATTAATACTGGAATTCACCTTGTTCTGAGTAGACTAATCCATCCCATAGTCTCTAAATGCAGTGTTTCGTGCTTCCTGTTCTGGGAGATAACCCAGGGAACAGTATGAGGTAGAGAGTTGAACAGTTGTCCATGGAGCGTGGTGCTTTGCTGTCAGCCCATGTTCAACAGCAGAGGATTCTGATGGCTTTCTTTCTATCTATTCCATTTATGACTGGATCATGCCTTTTTCAGTGATTTATTTTCTTACTCAATGCTATATGGCAATGACCATGGAGAAAATGAAGTTCCCTTCAAGTGTTTAGATTCTGCAGTGAACAATAACTGAAATCATTTGAGTTGCAGTGCTCCGTGGAAGAGTTTGGATGCTTCTATGAGCTTTAGAGAAATTTATCAATGGAGAAACAAGATAACAATTCAAATTTCCATGAGTTTGGTTTTTATGAAGCAAACTGTCCAAGTCACCAATAAAAATGTCTCATAAATATTAAAACCAGAAAAATATGCATCAATGTGTATAATACATTTATAGTGATAATATATAGCTAGGGACATCATATTTGTGTTTTATATATTATAGAAGTGTGTTCTTTTTGTTTATTCTTTCTTAGATCAATTAGTTGTAAAAATTTTGTTCATGCACAAACCATAATATTTCCTTCTGAGAAATTTATTTTCTGATGATTCATTTTATTTTCTATTCTTGGACACCATATAGAAAAATTCTAAACAAACTATATTTTTTCCTGGTAAATTTGAAGAAGGTCCAAATGTATAACACCTAGTTCTCTACTGTTCTAGACATGAGTGATGGGAGCTTTTGTTCATAAGGGTGGAGCAGGTAAAATAAAGAATGCATGTTATGAGGTTATAGTGTTGCAAACAAATACTTGACTGATATGTTGTGTAATGTGTTTTGTTACAGAAGCTTAGATATATTAACTACAAGGGAGAAGAGTACGGAAAGGAGTTGGGAAGGAAAAGAATGATGATAAAAAAATTCTATTGCTTTATGGACTGTCAAATGTTCCTACAGTATTGTACCTGAACACCAGGCTAGTAGTACCCGAAGTAGCCTGTGTTGTTATGTCATCTTGCAGCAGAGAATTGAAACAAGGGAAGATCTACCACTTTGCAAAGTGGAAGAGAATGTTCATCTTGACTTAGGACTATAGCAGGAAAAGAGTGGGGCAGACAAGCTCAGTGTAGTGGAGACAGGGGTTGAGTTTGTTAAAGTCCCAGGTTCTAGTGCACATAACAAGCACAAAGGCTTCAGAATTTTCAGAAGAGATCACAATATACTTTCATCTCCCTCCGTCCAAGGCTGGAGCATGAGGTCATGGGTGAACACTTGGGATCGATTTTCCATCTTTATGGACCTGAGAGCTGGAAGAGATTCTTTTGGCCCCAAAATGGGAGTTGTATGTTGTAGTAAGTAATTAATAATTAATAATTTATATATATATGGTTATTAAGATGTCAGAATTATTCCTTGACACGCCACTTATAAATAATCACACACAGATACCTGATGGAGTTTAATGAGCCTCTTAACCTGGGACTGTGCAATATTAACCCTCTAAGATAGCTTTCTATTCTACTTCCCCAGACAAAGCCCCATAACATTTGCATGTGTCTCATGGGCTGTTTCTCTCCATACCATGCCGATGCTCCAGGCCATGTGGAGTTTGATCCTCCATCTAGCTCATGTCGCCCTTCTTCCTGCTCCTCCTGCTTCCTTCTTATGGTTTCTCCTCTCCGATTTTTTTCCTCCCCTAAAAGCCTGTGAACCTTAGCTCAGCCCACCTCTCTGTTTCAGTTGAGGAGTGAAGAAGGGACTCTAGAACCATTACCAGCATTTTAAGGGGATAATTTTTGTTGTTGTCGTTGTCATTGTGAGGAGCTGCTATAGATGTTGTATGGGGTTTAACGGCCTCTACCTGCTAGCTGTCAAGGACATTGCTTCTCATACTCAGTGTCCTATCCCCTATCTACTGTCCTCCAAGAGGCAGAATTACTTGCAGTTGAGATCCATTATTTAAAGCAAACCAAATTGAATTAAGTAACCAAGAGAGTACCTGCTGATACATAGATTGTATCTCAGTATCTCCCCTGTCAAAGGATAGTTATTCATTAACTGTGGGCTATTGGTTTCAGAACTCCTGCAATAACAAAATACATGCATGCTCCCGTCCCTTATGTAAAAATGCCATAGTATTCGCATATCCCCAGGTATGTCCTTCCATGTTTCCTTTTGTTTTCAGGCATGCCCAAGCTTTTGACATTGAATCATGAGATCATCGTCTACAAAGCTCATGCTTGAGAAAAATGCACAAATGAGATACAGAAAAATGCAAAGAAACTCCCACCCTTATAATATTCTAACTAAGTTTACAGTTTTTGTGTTGGACAACATTGAAAATTTTCTTCTGCTTTGTGTAACTGTGTGTGACATGTTTCACACACCTGTCAGGTCACTTACAGTAGCTAATGGAATCAAAAAGTGCTTTTTATAGTTTAAGAGCATATTATTAAGGGAATAGTGAAAAGAAAAATCTGCGCATGTATACTACAGCTTCTGTGTATGTGTGTGTGTGTGTGTGTGTGTGTGCGTGTGTGTAATGGGAATAGTGAAAAGAAAAATATGTGCATGTATACTACAGTTTTTCTGAATGTATGTATGTATGTGTGCTTGTGTGTGTGTGTGTGTGTAGTGGGAAAAGTGAAAAGAAAAATATGTGCATGTATACTGCAGTTTTTGTGTATGTATATGTGTGTGTGTGTAGTGGGAATAGTGAAAAAAATCTGTGGATGTATATTACAGTTTGTGTGTATGATTGTATGTATGTATGTGTGTTTGTGTGTGTGTGTGGTGGGAATAGTGAAAAGAAAAATCTGTGCTTGTATACTACAGTTTTTGTGTATGTATGTATGTATATATATATATATGTGCGTGTGTGTGTGTATGTGTGTGTATGTGTAGTGGTAATAGTGAAACGAAAAATCTGTGCCTATATACTACAGTTTTTTTATATTTATGTATATATGTATGTATGTGTGTGTAGTGGGAATAGTGAAAAGAAAAATCTGTGCATGTATGTTACAGTTTTTGTGTATGTATGTGTATGTAGCATGCCTGTATCTGTGTGTATTCTCATGTGTGTGGGCAGATGTATATACATGCACATGTGTAGAGACCCAAAGTTGACTTTGGATATTTTTCTTCATTGCTCTCTACCTTATATATTGAGGTGATATCTCTCATTGAACCTCATTGGGACAGTCCCTGAAGATCTATCTGAACTCTGTCAACAACCATATGAGGTAGAAGTAGATCCTTCCTCAGTCAAGCTTTCAGAAGGAATCCTAGATCTGCCCAACACTTTGAAAACTTAGGAGACATACTGAAATGGCACCTACTAAGCCACACCTAGGAACCCTGACTCACAGAAACTGCTAGGTAACAAATGTGTTGTTTTAAGTTTTTGAGTTTGTTGTAGTTTATTATGGTAACATGGATAATCTTTGTAATATCTTCAATGTGTCTTCTACTTTTCCTAGGTAGACCAGGTCCTTATCTTCATGGGACTTAGGCCAGAAGTGAACATGGTAACTCCAGGTAGTAATTTTTGTTCTAGGGGGACATGTGGTGGGATAGAGCTGTTCTGCTACCATAGACATGTGCTTATTTAAAATTAAAAATTAATCAAAATGAACTACAATAGAAATTTCAGGTTTTCAGCAAGGGAATCCACATTTTAAGAGCTCTGTAGCCACTGGTGGTTTGGTTTATGGCCATTGTGTAGAACAGGGCTCATTATGGTATATTCCTGTCATCACAGGAAGTCCTATTGGGTTGGGCTACTGCTGAGAATGGTGGGGAAACTGAGGAGTGTGCTGGCTAGTTTTATGTCACCTTGCTGTAAGTTAGAGTCATTTTGGAAGAGTGTCCATATTAAGAAGATGTCCCCTAGGCTCACATTTTCAACCACGAATATAAAACAGAGAAAGCGAATTGGAAGTAGAAGAAGGCTACAGACTCTCAAAGCCCACCCCTAGTCATGTTTTTCCTCCAGCAAGACTGCACTACCTCTTGAAACAGAGCCACCCACTGGGCACCAAGTGTTAAATGCCTGAGCCAATGGGGAACGTTTCTCACTTAAACCACCATAAACAGGGAAAAACAGCTAAGAAGCAGTTACTAATTGTAACGACAGCTATCCATGAAACAGTACAAAACGTTGAGACTGAAACACCAATCAAAGAGCATGCATGAACTGGACCTAGGCCCCTAACACATATGTAACCAATGGGCAGCTTGGTCACCATGTGGGTCCCTTAGCAAATGGAACAGGGGCTGTCTCTGACATGGACTCTGATGCCTTTTTTTGACCACTTCCCCCTAGGGGCTGTGGTACTTGGCCTCAGTGGAAGAGGGCATGCTCAGTCCTGATGTGACTGATGTGCTGCATCCCTTTTTCTGAGGAGAAGGGGAGGGGAAAAAAGGAGGGGGCAGGAAGGCGGAACCCAGAGGAGGGGAGGGAACAGGCTACGATGGGAATGTAAAATGAATAAATAAACTTAAAAAAAAGAATCTTTTTCTCTTTCTTTCATGACCACTAGACAGAAAGACATTTACAAAGTTCCTTTATTTCATGAGAGCAACAGAAATGATGCTAAAACAGTGACATATGCTCCCCATACTAACAGTGCACAGTAGATTCTTTTTTAATACATGTTAATTAAAAAACTTCTTACAATGATCCCATAGAACAGATTCAGTGATTTTATATATTTTACAGACCTAGAAACACAGAGAGGTTAAGTCACTGAAGATAACAAAGTCAGTGAGAGGTAGAGTTGGGAATGGTGTATGAATGGATGGATGGATGGATGAAAGAAAGAACATACATATAAATGTTTGCTTATGTCCACTTGGGACATCTATGCTTCTAGACAAGGAACATGCTGAGTTGATTTTCGTGGGCAGATTTTGAGGATGAAGATGGCTGATACCCTTTCTGCCTGCCCCCTGAGTGAAGAGAGGGGTTTGATCTGCAGACAATTGAATGTACAAGGCAAACAACTGGGTTGTAGTTAGGATAGAATTGGATGGACAAGGGGTAACACAGTATAATACAGTAGATTGCTGAGTGAAGGAAATATCAAAATTGTTGTTCAGCACTAAAATAGAGGAAAAGAAGATGGGGTGGGATATTCACATATGTAGATCATATATAGGGCCAAGAACCTCAAATGTATGCTTAAATAGTATTTCTTAAACATGACATTTAAAAAAATATCTGAAGACAAAAAGGCACACAGGTGAAAAGATTTAAAATTTAAGTTATCATCAATTTGGACATGTGCATTTTATTTCTTGGTTATAAAAAAGAAAATGGAATTAAATCCTATATTAATATATATTAAATTAACATAATAGCTTTAGCTCCAAAATATCAAAATAATTTCTTCTTTAATCCGGATTGAAAGGTAATACTTTATATATTATCAAAAAAAACAAATTTGCTCCAGGAAAACTATTACCTGACCCCCCCCCCAAAAAAAAAGGTAATTGTCCCAGAGTTAGGATTAGGGCAGGGCTCTGTTCTTATCTTTCCAGGAGATTTAAAGCATCCATTCAAGGAATCCAGGGACAACTGGACAACGGAAACCTCAGCAGAAAACAGATCAGACACCAAAGAAGACGAGTGGCCCAGATGATCCAGCCTTGTAGACTTCTTCAATAGCAGTTTCCTCAAAAGTCTATAACCACAACAACTCAAAATCGCTAAGATCGTTCAGCTCCACAGACTACTCCAGCCAGATCTTCAGTAAAGTTCTGAAGATCAGCTTCTGTCTATGAACTTCGTAGG
>CAJQZJ010000316.1:554288-594216 GCA_907164525.1 Lophiomys imhausi | reverse complement strand
GTATAGTAGTCTGGCTGGGCACCTATGTTCTCTCAGGGCTTGTAGGACATCCGTCTAGGCCCTTCTAGCTTTTAAAGTTTCTGAGGAGAAGTCAGGTGTGATTCTGATGGGTCTGCCATTGTATGTGACTTGGCCTTTTTCTCTTACAGCTTTTAATATCCTTTCTTTGTTCTCTACATTTGGAGTTTCTATTATTATGTGGCGAGAGGAGTTTCTTTTCTGATCTAATCTGTTCGGTGTTCTGTAAGCCTCTTGGATTTTTGCTGGCATCTCTTTCTTTAGGTTTGGGAAGTTTTCTTCTATGATTTTGTTGAAGATATTTCCTGGACCATGGAGTTGGGAGTCTTCTCTTTCCTCTATGCCTATAATTCTTAGGTTCTGTCTTTTCATTGAGTCTGTGATTTCTTGGAAGTTGTGGGTGAGAGATTTTTAAGCCTTCTCATTTTCTTTGGATGTTGTATTGATTTCTTCCATCGAATCTTCCATGCCTGAGATCCTGTCTTCCATCTCTTGCATCCTATTTTTCATACTCACATCTGTAGTTCCTGTTCTCTTCTCTTGATTCTCCATTTCCTCTTTTAACTCTGACTGTGTTTTCTTTATTGTTTCCATTTCTATTTTCATGTCTTGAATGGTAGTGTTCATTTTGTACATTTCCTTCTCCAGTTTGCTTGTTTTTGTCTGGAGATCTTTCATTGCTTTATCCTTTTCCTGTTCAAGCTGGGTCACCTTGGTTTGGAGCTCTTTAATGATGTTATTCGTTGTTTTGACTTGTAGAATTGTGGCTTCTTTGAATTCCTTCATAGTTTTAAGTTCTTCTTGAAGGGACTTTATCAGTTTCCATAATGTAGAATTGTCATCGTTTTCATGTGTTTCAGTTGTGGTGAGGTGGTTCAGGCTGGACGGAATAGCGTTGCTTTCTTTTGTTGGAGACATTTAGCTCTGTTTGTTTTTTTTTTTTTTTTTTTTTTGCTGTCTTCTGGACTTGGGTCCAAAGGGGGCACTGTGGTGTAGGAGTTGCCTTACTCCACCCCTATAAGGAGGGTCATTCAGTCCCACCTCCCAGGTGGGGACCTAATTAATTCAGGTGGTGGTGCTGTGCACAAGTAAGCTCTGATTCCCCACCGGAAGGGCCCTTACTAGTACAAAAGTTCGATATAGGACAGTTTCAAATATCTCACAGTTTGCCCGGGGTTGGTTCCAGTAGGGGGTAAATCTGCAGTTCAGCTCCAATAGCCTTGCTGCTCCTGAGGCTTGGAAGCTGGCCAGTGACGTCACAGACTGGGATCTGAAGGCGCTTTGCGGTGGAGCTACTTCACTTCCAATGGTTGCAACCTTTCCCAGATAATTGGATCGTCTGTGTGAGACCTGGGAGTGCCCAGCAGGGTGGGGATTATCTCTGCGTGGTTTCTGAATCTGCTGGCTGGGTATTAGGTTGGAACTTACCGGGGATTTCTCTTTTTGGGGGTATGTGTTATACCGATTCCCGGGTCCAGAGGCTTCCTAACGTGTCTGAGAGTTGGAAGGGGCGTCCTGCCCAGGCATCTTCCGTGGTCCCTGTGTAGCTGGGTGAGATTTAGAAGGGGTCATCCCCTTTGTACAGCATCCTGCAACACTTGCTGCCTTGTGATTGTTGACCCCGAAATCAAAATACGTCTGCGCCGGCCGCCGCCATCTTAGATCCCCTGAACAACATTTTTATTTGAAAGGTTTTTTATTATTTGTTAAATATTAATATTTGTTTATTGAATCTGTTTTGTTAAACAAGTTTATGTCATGTTAAGTATATAGCCAAGGCCATATGTATCACTTTGTCTTTCAAGAACTGTTTTCATAACCACTGGTTTAGAAAAACCTTTCCTGGTCTAGGAGGTAAGAAAACACAAGTTGTAGACTGATGTATCAGAGAGCCACCCACTAAAGGCCCACAAGCTTATTGGTGCCTAAATGGTAGGTGTTACCACTCACCTGACTAGCAGCCTGAAGCTTCTGCACAGAGCTATTTCCCACAGTTTAATAGCACTCTGTAGGAAGTAAGCAGATAATGAAAATGTAAGATTTAAATAACTAGAGGGTTCCTAACTTCTTAGAGGGTGTGATTCTCAAAGCAGGCCCTTTTCCTATAATGTCTTTGTCTTGCTGGCTTGCTTTAGGAAGATTAATGCTGATGTCAGAATTAGTTGATAAACCTTCCCATCACTGTTTTCTAGAAGTGTGTAGAACAGGTATGAAGACTTGAGTGAGTCCATCATGGGACTGAAGTTTCCTTGTAAGGTCATCTGTAGACTCTGGTACTGGTGTTTGTGCCTTTACCCTCCTTTGCTTGCTCTTGCTTCATAATGGGTGATCGGGTGCATGATCTTCCTGAATCACCTTTTGATTTCTCCCCATGGCATCTGATTTCAATTTCTTTGATTTCTTCTTTGGTTTTTATTCTTTGTCCTGTTTGCTTTAAGTTGCTTTTTCTAGTTTATTTGGTGAATGTAGAAAGGGCAGTATCTTAACGCCTTTCCCTTTACTAATACATTGAGGGCTATAAATATCTTCTCAGGGCTTCTTTACAAAGGCCTGTCGAGAGAACACTTTCTTTTGGTCACTCACACAGGTTTTGCAGTGTTCCCACTTGTCGTCTAAAGTAAGAATTGTAATACAAGAATGAAGGAGAAAGAGGAAGTTTAAACACTGCTCTGTGTCATGTATTTTGGAATTTGTATTAAGAATTCAACATTGTAATTCAGAATAATATATTAACAAAAGCATCTTACTGGGTACTTACTAAGGGAGTTTATTTACTGTATTTCAGTACAAAACTCCATACAGATAATACTGATACAAAAAGGAAATAATAATAATGGAAGGAAAACTAACCTTTATCAGTGATTGATCTCATCAGTATCCCTTGCTGACTGGTATGTCTGTATTTGTGAGTGGATTGGAATATAAGATTGTACAGCAAATCACCTTCATTTTTTAAATTTGTTTCTGAACAATATACATTAGGTTAAACTATATGTTTATTTATATTTTCAACCATTCTGCAGAAACTTGCTTTAACCCAACTTTGAATAGTCTTAGCTTAAGTATAAACTAATACCCCCACTCATTAGTAGTGTACTTGATCGCATACACAAAGTCCTAGGTTCTGCCCTTGGTTCCACATTAAAACCAGGTGTGTGTATGCCTATAGTCCCATCATCCTTAGCCACATAGTGAGTTCAAGGCTAGTCTGAGCCATATGAGACCCTGTCTCATTAATTAATGGATAGAATGAATAAACAGAAGGATGGATACATGAGTTAAACCAACATGAATGGACGGACAGGTAGATGCATTAAACCAACACCAGTGGTCCATAAAAATAAACTTAACCTTTGTTAAATGTTTAGTCTGTTAAGCACTATTCAACATACTCTTCATTTATCACCACAGTTGAACTTTAAACACTGGTTTGGAAGGTGCAGGCATTCTTATTCTATCTTAATGGTAAGGAGTCTAAGATTTAGGAAGTGGGTAGTCTCTGGTCTGTAACTATGTGGGAAAGTTGGAACACTCCCTATTCTCCTCCAGGGGTGTTAAGATATTATGTGAATATCTATCTATATGTGTATATTTTAAGTCCCAGTTTTAACAGATGTCACCATCAGGTACCACATGCTCCATTCAAGAATAGATTATATGTACGTGGTGGTTCTGTAACAAAACACCAGTGAGGTTGATAACTGTCATGGTTTCAACTATACTTTTTATTTTTTAAAGTATATTCTACGATATAACCATCCAACTACAAACAAAATCATTCAACTACAAAGCACTTAAATCACACATTTTTCCAGGAATGTCCTCATCATATACTGTATTTGGCTATACTGACTTAAATAAACAGCCTATTAGAAGTCACTGTTTTCAACTGTAGTCTTAAGTACAAAAGTATTTTTTAATCATCTATTAACTCTGAAGAGGAAATTAATTTCTAGTGAAACTCAATCTTCTAAAGAGACAATATATTTGAAATGTATATTTGGGGTTAGGTGCGTTGCTTGTCTTATCCAGTTTAATTCTAACAACCGTGTTGTGAAAACTAGGTACTTTGATCTCCAATTAAATTATGAAAGTTCATGCACATAAAGTATAAAGAGCTTGCCTAGTGTTTAGTGGCCATGAAGTGTATATTTTTAACTCATAGATCATACTAGGAAGAGATAAAAGGAAAAAATTACCTCTGCTCCCAGAGTTTGCGTCCTATTGAGAAAGAAGGTGTATACATGTAAAAAGTGGCAAAGGTGCTCCACACCTGAGTGATTGCTGTGGTTTTGAGGGAGAGAAAGCTTGCCATAGCTGTAAAAGATCATGTAGATATGAGAAATCTTGGCTTTGGATGAACTCAGAGAATCTATAGTACATTCATTAGTGAGAAGGAAGGAAAGGGCCTGTTAAAATGATGGGAATTGAGAAAGCATAGCTGTAATGACGTAGAATGTTAAGGCTTTGACATCTTCATCTTGGGTTTGTTTTGGTGAATTGACTAAGCTAAGTAAATAGTGTAGTTGTTGAGAAAATAAACTCAGGGACTTTGCTACTCTGTAAAATCTCAATTCTCCATTTAAAAGGAAGCAAATTTTAACTAGAAGCATCATGGCGCTGTAGAAGAAGAATGCCAGTAAATCTATACTTTGTTACTAATTGAACCACATTTTAAAATTATTCTCTTTTAGCTTCATATTTGATATATAAAAAATCCCTTATCCTAGGGTAGTTTGAAGATTAGAAGTTATCTATATAGAATGGTACCACAAATACAGTAATTGGTCATTAGAAAAATTAATGTCGTAACACTACATATCCATTATTATCAAGACTAAGCAAGCCATAGGTAAACTTGTGACCATGAGTTTCTTTGTTTTTGTTTATTGAACGCTAATATTTTCAAATTAGGTCATCTCCATGCACTAGTTGATAGGCTCCATGTTGGAAGCCATGTCTAGTTTTTTTCACCGTTGTCTTCCCAGTGCCTGCTTTACTTTAGCAAATAGTGAAAGGATGAACTTCCTTATAAGTATTATTTCAGATAATGATACATGTCATAGAAAATACAAAATCTCAGTACTTGAACTTACAGTCTTCTTTGATTACATATTGACAACTGACTGAACTCATTAAACGTATCAGAACACAATAATATATTTCATTGCATTTAGCATTATTATGTATTGATTTCAGCTTGTCTAATCGTGACTCAAGTACTATATGTTATTGTGCAGGATGTGACTTCTTTACATTTTCATTTCACTTTGCAAAAAAATACAATTTTCTTGAAACTCTTTAAAGTTTTCAAGAAATTTAAAAAAATATCAGATGCCTTGTTTCCCTCTTCGGTCTCCTCTTGTCCATATAAAGGTTGTTTTTGTTTGGCTACTCTTAAAAGGGAGAAGATGTCAACCGGACACTAGAAGGTGGAAGGAAGCCTCTTCACTATGCAGCAGATTGTGGACAGCTTGAAATCCTGGAATTTCTGTTGCTGAAAGGAGCGGACATTAATGTATGCATCAAACATTATATTTAATGGTATATATATAATGTATGTCATTCTTGGAATTTGTCATATGCTTTAGGGAATTATTTGCTGTAGGATTATGAAATAGTTACTTTAAATAATACAGTCCTGCACAAACCATTTCTTTTTTTAAGCTAATGAACTGTTTATTGTCTTCCCCTTAGCTGTTGCTTTTCAAGTTCTAAAGCTTGGCAGCTTTAGATGTTCTTGGTAGGTAGTAGATGCTGTTATGTAATAAATCATAGTACCCTGAAGTGATAGGCCACACTAGCCTGAACTATGGGACAAGTGTGAGAAAGCTATCAGGCCTGAGCTGTCATGATTTTAGGAAATTGTTTAGGTGATCATGATAGTGAAAGATTAAGTTTTCATCATGTCAGTTGACCCAATTTGGCAGTCTTCTCTTGCCTCCCCATTGACAGTTTCACCCCTCTTCTTCCTTTCTGAACATACTGGCGTCTCTACAATAGTAGGAAAAATAAGTTCAGAGAAACTAGCTTATCACATCATTGGCAGATAAAAGATTTGAGCCTAGGTCAGATTTCTACTCCATACTGATTCTCAAGAAAAGGCAGTACGTGTGGGCTTCTTGGTAATTTTTAAGGGACCAGAAGCTTCTCTCCAGAGGTGTTTTTGTACAAAAAGGAAAGCGGGTACTAACTTAGAAATAGTTAAAAGAATTCCCTAAATAGATGTAGAAAGAAGATTTAAAAAATAAAGAAAAGTAGGTGAAATTATCTCTCTGATGTTCTGTAGGCTCCAGATAAACATCATATTACCCCTCTTCTGTCTGCTGTCTATGAGGGTCATGTTTCCTGTGTGAAATTACTTCTGTCAAAGGTAAGGTCGATGTTCATTTTTATCGCTTATTTTAAAACCCTCATTACTTTGTAACTATTTAAGCTAAGTGCAGGGACAGAAAACTAAAGGCAGTATCCACAATTGATCTAATACTAGTTTAATAGCTGGCTACAGACTGTTTGCTTCCAGTTTGTGATCGTTTAAGAGTTTGGCCTAGTTTCCTTGATAAGAAATTCTTGTTAAGCAAAAGAAGTCAGCTAAAGTGAGCAAGCCTTAGTGACGTGAAAAATGTCATCATTGTGGATGAATGCAATTTGCACACTGGTGCAAGGTCTACACTTTGAGTAACACAGGTTTGAAATTTTACATTTAATTTTCTGTAGTCTATACTGAGAAAGATATCAGAGGTATTTTACTTTATAGGCTCTCCAGTTTGTTGATGTGATAGAGATAGTGATGAGTCTGGGAGTTTTCTGATCTTTCCATCTTTGTTAATATAGACTATGATGCAGTAACCACTTAGCAACCAATTAGGAGTAACCAATTAGTAGCAACCATTCTAGCTATGTTATATTCTGTAATGGAAAAAATACCTATAGGATAAGTCACTAAGCTTGCATTTCATGATCATACAATAGAGAGTGATAGCCTAAAAGAAAGCAGCAAGGAAGAAGAAGAAACTAAATTAGTAAATGTGTATAAAGGATTGTCAAGTGCATGACACAAAATACTTATGTAATCGGTGAAGAGTAGTTTTTATTAATAACTAAGACTGAAGATGGGCTTTACATTTTCTGCTTTAGTTTTAATATAACAGAATTTTGGAAGATAAAGCACTTTTATCTTAACACTTATACTTTCTTAGAGCTCTACAGCGAGTCCTGTAACATTGGTGTTGAATTCTACCCTTAGTTTCATGTCTAACAAAAACTAGGTATCTGTAAATGTGTGGTTTCCATTCTTCTGTATTCTGTATATATATTAACATTCTAAACTACCATCTATTGCTATGAATAATACAGACCTTCAAAAAACCAAAATAAATGAAAATGATACACTTTATGCCATTACAGTGGATCTAGTATCAGTGATAGTATGTGATTTTAAAGATTTCCATACACTGTCATTGTCCAGTTCATCCCTGGGGCTTTTTTTTTCTTACTGTTTCAAAGACTTACTGCTAAAGGCTGCAGAAACTGAATCAAATTTTGTGAAACATGTATTCCAATATAATTAAGGCTGTCTATATTAAAGATACTGAAACCTAGTTTTGATAGACTTCAGTGAAGTCTTACTGGCTCATGTAACTGCATAGTTGAGGCACAGTTTAATCCTGGACTTATGCCACATAGCATGATTTTCTTTTCATGTTTTCTTCCTCAGCATTGACTGAATGTCCGTGGCCTCCTCCTATCTTCTAGCTAAGTATAATAGTTAAAGAAAAGGGGTGGGTACAGGGAGAGTCATTCTTTCACTGACCTTCTGCTCAGCGAAGTATTTTGTTCTCTGAAAATAAGAACCTGGAATCCTTTTAGATAGGATTATTTACTAAATAAATTCAGAGTGTTCTTTCCTCGTAGCCATTTCTTGAACTATAGATAGAACTTTTTTCTTTCTGATATACTTGTTTTTCTTCATAGGAAAACAAAACAAGACATAGTTATCCTAAGAGAGGAGCCAGTCACTGGTCTGTATACTTTAGTCTCAAAATAAGCTTTTCCAACTCATTTAGACCTGAGTTTCTAAGTTTCCATTGGTAAAGAATGTTCTTAAAAGGACAACTTGACTTGCATATACATTAGGCCATATTATGATATCCTAATAAATGCTTTATAAATGTGTACTATGTTGCCAAATTTTATTGATTGTCTTAACTAGTTTGTTATTTTATATTCTTTTAGGCCTATGCCTTGTTTTGTTATGAAATAAATGGCATGAGGGAAGTCTGTATTGATGGCAGATTAATTACAATTGTGTGGAGCTGGTGTCTTACGAGTTTAACATTTGTAAAGCAATGGAGAAAATTTTAGTTCTGCTTTCTTAAAATTAATTACTTTGATTTTATTATTGCCCGAGCTTTTTGAATGGACATGCTGTAGTTCTCTTAGCCAGTCCTTTGTGGGTATAGGTGTGTATGTGTTGCTCCTTCAGAAATTCTTAATTGCTAAAACAGGGTATTCCAATACATTTAAAAGATACAGTCAGTATTTCTACCTTTCATCAAAACTAGAATCTTTATAGATTCCAGAATCATTCACGTTTCTCACTTCTTATGCAGCTAGTATATTGTTAGCATAAGAAGAGGGTAAAATAATAAGCAGCAATTTAGAAACACTCAGCATGATCACAACTGATAGGACACAGAAACAAAGAAAGATGCTAGAATCAAAACTATATGTGCTAAGTAATAATTTACTCTCAAGTCAAATGCCACAAGCTTTTTTTTTTTTTTTTTGGATAAGGAGACTATCTCAAGGAGCTCTAACTGCCTGAAGACCTAACAAAATTTAATGGATTCAAATTCTGTTCCAGGATATATGATACTACTTAAAAATGCCTTTGGAATTAACCAGAGCAGTTATGGTGCATGGAACATAACCTGTATGGAAATAGACATGCAGACTCATGTTTAATTGCTGAGCTGATAAATTAGAAAAATTGCAGAAATCTACAGATAGCCACTTTCATTTCAAGACTGAGGTCTAACCACATGTCCTCACCTCCTGGTTTAGGATTTTTTGGTGGGTGTGTGTGTGTATATGGGTGGTTATGTGTTCACTGACTGAAAAGATGGTTTTTAAATTAGTGAACCAATGCCTGTATTGGATCATATAGGGGATTCAGTAGACATTAGACAAGAAATGATAGTGAACCCTTAAAACACAGAAAACAAGATAGAGTCAAAGAAAATATTTTCAATATATACTAGCCAGGATTTTTACAAAAGGTAAGAGCTGGTCCAAGGCCACTCCAAGCCCAGAGGTTCTTGGAGTATCCTGAGCAGTAAGTGGCTTGGAAGTTGGATGTGCTTCAGGAAGAAGCACAGTGCAAGAAAGAATCAGAAAGAAAAATTAAGATGTGAGTAAACCTAAGCAGACCTTAAAATACAAAATGAATATTAGCTAAGATCAGAGAATTGGTAAAGTGAGTGTGTGATATTGACACCCATGAAAGAATGGTGGCTAATAACACAGCATCAGATATAAGAGCCAAGCTCACTATTCTTCAGCCTGTTTTTATCAAAGCAAAAATAGACTGTGTAATCGTGTGCCATTTAGAATTGTAATTATCTCAGTTGAATAAAGTTCTCCTTTTTACCCAAAAAAGTCTTTACCAGGAAATACTTTGAAATGTGAGCCCTGCATATCAGTGCTATAAAAGTAGGCCAGGCTCCTGTAATCTCAGTACTTGGGAAGTGAAGGCAGGGTTGCTATATACAGGTCAAGACCAGTCTGGGCCACATGAGGTCCTAACGAACACACATACCATGTGTGTGAGGTATGTTCTGAGGGATGGGGGACAACATTTTCTATGCCTTTGCAGACCATATAGTCTTAGTCCTAGTTTGCAGTAGCAGCTCCATGTAGTCCATCAGTGAGTGGAGAGTAAAAACAAGTACTTAGCCCATAGTTTGCTGGCCAGCCCCTATTGTACTCACAAGTACTTTAGATTTTCTAATGAGCATCATTTTAAAGCTTTATCTTGCAGTGGCAAGATGGTTCTTCCAAAGTTGAGTATGTGTCATCTTGGAACCAGCACTTACTGTTGAAAGGATCTAAGGTAGCCAAACAGGAGTTCATAAAACACTGATCTGGGATCTTCATAGTTCTTTACTAAATTCTTCTGATTCCTATTTCAAATACCAAAATAATAGCATGAGCACATTATTTGAAGAGTGTTTATAATAAAACCATATTTTTGAATTCTTAATATTTTTAGCAAATGGGCTTTTATAACCCCAAAAGTCATTTATTTTCAAGTTACATATACTATAATGTTTCAGTTTACTTTTAAGGTTAAAAAAAATTTCCCAAGAGAAATATTTACACTGTCATATTGACCATTTCTTACATTATTTACCAAATAATAAATTTCCTACATTATTACTTTTTTAAATCCCTTATAATTTATATAATTTCTTATAGTTTATATATGTAATGATAAAGAATTTTTAAGTAGCCCAGTATCCTTGTTCTTTAATCCTAAGAAAAAAGCATTTTTAAATCTATGGTAGTATATGGTATTATGGAAAAATACCTTAAATATTTCTATTACCAATCACTTTTAAATGTTATTTTTTTCTGATAAAATTTAGTCAGCACACTACATTGATTATGATACTGCTGTTAAAAGTTAATAGGAGCTAGACTTGGTGGCTCATCCCTATAATTCCAATATGGGGATGCTGAGACAGGAAGAAGCCAACCTGGACTTTAGATCAAGACCCTGTCTCAAATAGCCAAAAACAAATAAATAAGGAAGGGATAGGAATTCTTTTAAATAGACATTTTACATCCTATCCTTAGAAAATAAAAGTGCCGTGAAATGAAAATACAATTAAAATTTCAAAGCACTATGTTCTTACTGTATCTTAGATTGTAAAAACAGATGGCATATTTAATTTGTTTTTATAAACTATCATTCTGTTACTAATTATGTTTTACATTTGAAGGCTTTATCTCCCAAGAAGTCAAAAAAAAAAGTTTCCTTTCCCTCTTTGTTTCATATTATGGCAAGGAACTTACCTTCTTAAGTATACTTATAAGGGGAAGAAAAAAAAATGTAGCAGCAACCGCCCATTATTGTGCAGCTCTAATTTCAGTGATTCACAGCTATTTTGGATCACTCTGTAAGCTGTTTCTCTCAATTTGTTAAGATTTTTTAAAAATTGTTCTGCTAAAACCATCTTCTCTTATTGACAAGGATGGATTTATTTTTATTAATTTTGTTGTTTAAAATCTTACAAATGTACTAGGTTTCTTTGTGGTATTTTCATATGTACCTATTTTACTTGACCATCTCCCCTACCAACCCCTCTCTTCCTCACTATGTGCCATGTCCCCACATAACACCCTCCACCAGCAGTGACTGTTCTCTGCTCCCACTGTCATATCACCTATGTTCTACTCCTCTGAACCCTTTTTCCTTAAACCCTCTATTTGCTATTTTGTGTCCCTTTCTACTTTCTAGACCTCTGTACATGCTCTCACATAAATACAAGAAAATACAGAAAATTATGAGTTAGGATCCACATTGGAGAGAGAACATTTCCTGTTTGGCTTTCTGAGTCTTGGTTACCTCAGTGTAGGGTTTTCCAGTTCCAACCACGTTTTTGTTTTTTTTTTTTTAAAGATTTATTTATTATGTATACAGTGTTCTGTCTACAGATATATCTGCAGGCCAGAAGAGGGCACCAGATTTCATTATGGATGGTTGTGAGCCACCATGTGGTTGCTGGGAATTGAACTCATGACCTCTGGAAGAACAGCCAGTGCTCTTAACCGCTGAGCCATCTCTCCAGCCCCCCAACCACGTTTTTAACAAATGTGTTCTGTATCTTTTTTTTTTCTTTTCTTTCTTTTCTTTTCTTAATTTTTGTTTTTTTGGGGGTTTTTTTTGTTTGTTTTTGTTTGGTTTGGTTTGGTTTAGTTTTTGAGCAAGCAGTCCCCTTTGGCATGAAACTTAGGTCCATTTCAACTCCCTGCATAGTTGAGTCATGAGGAAAGTATCTGATTATATAAGTATTATTAAATATAATAAGAGGGGGCTGGAAATCTGCCCTTGTAGCATAAGCAAATAGATTAGCTCAAAGGGAGGGCCATTTTTATTCAAAATATTCACTAACTCAAGCCCAGTAGATAAGTTTGGTTTCAAATAATTTTTAGGGCCACCAACTCTCAAAGAATCCAATATGCCCTCCTCAGGTGCCTTATTTTAAGAAGAGAGTGCGGGCTGGAGAGATGGCTCAGCGGTTAAGAGCACTGGCTGCTCTTCCAGAGGTCATGAGTTCAATTCCCAGCAACCACATGGTGGCTCACAACCATCCATAATGAAATCTGGTGCCCTCTTCTGGCCTGCAGATATACCTGCAGACAGAACACTGTATACATAATAAATAAATCTTTAAAAAAAAAAAAAGAAGAGATTGCTTAAAATAAGGTATTTATCTGAGAGCATGTACAGAGGTCTAGAAAGTAGAAAGGGACACAAAATAGCAAAAAGAGGGTTTAAGGAAAAAGGGTTGAGAGGAGTAGAACATAGGTGATATGACAGTGGGAGCAGAGAACAGTCACTGGTGGTGGAGGGGTTATGTGGGGACATGGCACATAGTGAGGAAGAGAGGGGTTGGTAGGGGAGATGGTCAAGTAAAATAGGTACATATGAAAATACCACAAAGAAACCTAGTACATTTGTAAGCTAATTTAAAGAGATTGCTTTAAAATAGATCAGGTCGTTTAATTTATCCCAACAATCCTGCAAACTATG
This sequence comes from Lophiomys imhausi, assembly GCA_907164525.1. Taxonomy (NCBI): domain Eukaryota; kingdom Metazoa; phylum Chordata; class Mammalia; order Rodentia; family Muridae; genus Lophiomys; species Lophiomys imhausi. The sequence goes on along the minus strand of CAJQZJ010000316.1, from coordinate 581,378 downwards.
GAATGATGGAAAAGGCATATCTTATTGTTGGGAAAACTGCACAGAGGGGTGAGGAAACTTGCCCAAGTTCACAGAAGTAAGAAGGTGTCTTAATTCATTTTCTACTGGTTTTATAAGAAAATGGCACAACTTGTCTAATTTGTAATGAATAGGAATTTAGTTGACTCTTGGCTAGGAAGACTGGAAAATATAAGCATGTGATACTAGTAACTTTCAAGAGCCGTTGTGCCACATCATCCTTTGTCAAGTGTGCTGTGAGTCTAAGCTAGTTGCTGGAGTGCCTAGCACTATAAATTGTCAAGAAGTGCTAAGACTAGTCAAGAAAGACTTGCTGTTCCAGGAAACACTTCATGAAAGAACTTTGTTTGAAGGATCAACACACCTTTATCTAAAACTTAGAATGTTCCAGCTACTAAAGAGCTCAATACTGAATGTCCTTGGAGAAAACAATTGAAAGATTTATTCTTCCTAACCAAAAAAGTTTGTATTAGAGACATTAACATGTAATTCCACAAGAAGTAATAGAACAAATGCACATTATTATATCTGCAACTGGAAATCGATAGTAGTCACTGTGTCTAAATAAGAAGTAAAATGAAATGTAAGATGGTACAACATTGCTCTTACGTCTATAGAGCCAGGGGGTTAGCTTGCAGGCATAAGTTATAGCAGCTACTTGGAAAGCTATTGAAGTACTTGACTCTTAAAAGCTAAGTAAACTTGGAGCTGTAGAGAGACATCAGTAAATACTAGCTATGCAAAAAAAGAAACTGAACTCAGATCCCCAGTACCCGCATAAAAGCTGGGCATAGCAGTACTCATTTGTCATCCCAGTTGCTGGGGAGATGAACATAAGAGGATCCCTGGAGCTCAGTAGCCAGCCAGACTAGCCATTTGGTAAGCTCTAGGTTTAATGAGAGATCCTGTCTCAAAAAATAAAGTAGAACACAGTTAAGGAAGACATACAACATTGACCTCTGACATCTATACACACATGTATACATACATATACAACACACACACACACACACACACACACCCTATATTTAAAAGGTTAGAAGTTTGTTAGAGTTGAATGGGTAGGAAGAAAAAGAAAGAACTACTGAGACGATAGCAGCAACACTTAGCCCATCAGGTAAATTAAAGCTTTCCACCAGTCCTGTAGTTAATGTGTATCATTCTCCATTGCGCAGTGAGTTTATTGTTACAGGCAGGGTAAGGCAGATAGAGACTCTTAGACATAAAGTTCAGAGACATGCATTGAAGACCTGGATCCATATTGTAAAGCCAGTAAATCAGTGAACAGATGAACCCAGTTAATAGTCTATATGATCTGGAATACTCTGAGGATCAGAGAAAATAGTGATCATTCTGGTTTTAGTACAGTGTTTGCCTCCCTGATATATGTGTACATTTGATTCTTTTCTGTGCCAACTAGATTGTGAAGTAGGAGAAATCATTTCCCTTTCCTCAATGCCCTACAACATAGTAAAACATTTTCTATGAAGGGCCAGATAGTAAATACTTAAGACTTCTTGAGCCAGATAGTTCTGTTTATACTACTTATCTGTGCCACCATAGCACCAAAGCAGCCATAAACTACTTACAAACGAATGGGGGGTTGGAAGTTTTAATTAGCAAAACTACATCTAGCACTTAATTAAAATTCAATATTTGTTGAATTAACTTATCAATTGTATTTAAAATGTTTCTTAGTACCGATGATATAGCTCAGTGGTACAGCACTTGCCTTTAAATTATCAGGTCTTTGAGTTTGATTACACAAAATGTGTATATGTGTGCATGTGTTCTCAGGCTTCCATGGATGATATGATACAGCTTATCTTTATGTGCATTTTCTTGTAAGACATGCAGATAATTTGCAGAAGGAAACTGCATCTCATCCTAACACTTTTGCAACAAAAGCCATGTGTAATTTTCAGCTAAATAAGGCACAAAATATAGGACTTACAATCGGAAATTCCTCATAATTTGCTGACTGACCTGAAACAAATTTCTTCTCTCTCTCTGAACTTAACCCCAATCTATAAAGTAGTTAACAGTGCCTGCTTTATAACACTGCTGTGAAAAAAATAAAGTAGGATTTGTATATATTATGTTAAAAACCCAAAGCTTTCAAAATGTAAGGGTCATAATAATTTTTAGTATTAAGTTAGATGTCAGGGGGCTGCTGTCTAAGCTATCTTTATATAGTGTATCCTGTATTAATATGCAAATTAAACGTGCTGTCAAGTCCTGTACCAGTAAATAAAGATTTACAACATATATAATTTTATGTAGTTGAATAGTTTTTAATGTCACTAAATACCAAATCCATTTTTAGTAGTCTCCAAAATGGAATGTTATCTCTAGGTTCCTTGGCAATGGCAATATTTAAATACACATTCAAACAGTTAAAGTTTCTCAGATTTGTAATATCCTAATACAGTAGTAAATGGTGGTACATACTTAGGTGGGATAATGGGAAAGGGAGGTTGGATGCAAATGTTTTTTTTACTACAATAAGAGACTGGTGTTATTGAGCATATATCTAGCGAAAGTGCAGTTGTTCTTAAATATTGAGTTACGCCATGAGACAGGCATTATGTTTTTTCATTAAACAGATATGTAATAAGGATTAGTGAACTTGAGGCACTGCCCAAGGTGTCATGTTATAAAAATAAAGACCCTGTCATAATGGAATGCAACAAAAGTCTGTAAAGTTGTCTTGTACGTCAATGAGGAGTAAGAAAAATGGGGCTCAGTGGTAATAAAACCCCCTATTATCAGAATATAAGCAAGACCGTGTCTCAGAATACGATGCCTAATGGTTACAGTCCAAGGCTGCACCACTGGGTCTAACATCAGCCCTGCCAAGCATGTGGTCTTTATGGTTACAGAATGAGTATTGCACCTACAGGAATTATCTGTGTTTGGAAAGGAAAATGGGGAAAGAGTTGAGAATTTTTCTGGGCTTTTACCGAAAAAAAAGATTGTGATGCATAAGAGAAGCTGAAATTATTCCAGATAGCCACCTCTAGCTTGAAGGGAACCTTGGAATTCCATTTTGTTACAACCTCTATGTGTAAAGGAAAAACAGACATAAAGAGGTTTAACTGACCTTCAAAAGAGCCAACATACAGTGTTCAGCCCAACATGATGAAAAACATGCTATGGACAAACAGAAGCAGGAACCAGCTGCCCAGGAGATTTAGAAAGACTTCATAGAATGTAACACCTGAATATTGAGTTAATTGAGTGAAAGAACAAAATAATTTTTTATTCCTTTGCATTTGTCAGATAGTGGGATATTTAATATCAAATAAAGGAAAATATACTGTTTTCATTTAAACACCAGGAATATATAGGAGAACAAAGTGATGCACATCTTCAGACCTCAGAGACCTCATTTTCTTTTTTTTTTCCTATTCACATAGTATATCTTTTTATTTATTCAATTTTTTCTTTTCTATTCTACAAATGTGGTAAATTATTCCTGCTGATAAATTATTCCTGCTGATAATTATTCCAGGTAAAATTACTTCCTACTGATTTGGGACGTATGTAACCTGTTTGGGGTCCAAATAAGAATGGAAAAATGGTTAAGCAAGTTAATAGTAACATTTGATGTTCAGTCCTTTTGTGCTCAGCTATTTAAATTTCCTAAGAAGTTTGTAGTCAGAGGCTGAACTTCAGGGTTTTCCTGGCTGGCTCAGTCTGTGGGGCTGACCCATCTTAGTTAGCCATTTTGAGTTGTTCTGGTTGTAGATTTTTGAGGAAACATCTATTGAGGAAGTCTGTGAGGCTGGATCATCTGGGCTACTTGTCTTATTTGGTCCCTTTTCTTCAGAGGTTTCAGTTGTTCAGTTGTCTCTGGACTCCTTAGATGGATTCTTTTAATTTCCTGGAAAGGTAAGAACAGAGCCCTGTCTTAATCCTAACTCTGTGGCACTATATTGTTTTTGGCAGGTAATATCTTTCCTAGAGCAAATTGAGTTTTTTGACAATATAAAAAGTATTATCCTTAAATTGAGATTAAAAAGAATTCTTTTGAAATTTTGTAACTAAACATATTTTAAGCGTATATATTTTGAGATCACAAAGGACAATTCACAAAGGACTTTGAATTTCAGCATGCCTTTTGCCAGTAGCTTTTAAACTTAAATCATTGCAAGTCCTATGTGCCTGCCTCTGTCTTCCAAGTATTGGGATCAAAGACATGTGCCTTCCAATTTTGGGGATTAAAGATATACACCACTACCCCTGGATCTAAGTTTTTCTCTATTTGGAGCTTACTCTATGTCGTGCTGTCCTTGAACTCAGAGATCTGTAGGTTTCTGTCTCCGGTGTGCTGGGATTAAGGGTGTATAATTCTAAGTGATGACATTTAAAGTGTGCACCATCACCACCTTGTTCATTATAACTCTTGAATTTACAAGACAGCTTACTCTATAGTGATCCTCCTGTCTCTGCTAGAGTGAAAGGCATTGGCTAACACTGCCCTTTTTAAATATTTTACCATAACTCTAAATTACTTCTGCTCTTAGAGGTTTAGAAAACCGGGTGGAACTGTAGTAACCCTTAATTTACTTACAACTTTTTAAGCCTCTTAATGGCCTTTTAAAGCCAAACAACGAAAATATCCTTTATATATAGGAAACAAATTTAAAAGCTGATATCCAAGAGTGTGTGAGCTATGTGGCACCCTGCAGTCTAACTTTCTAACCTGAAATTAAGACCTTTTTTCCTTTGATGCCAGTAGGACAAGTATGCCTTCGGTAAAATATCATTTGACAATTTTATATTTGATTTTTACTATAATTTTTAAGCCTAGTTGCTCCCCCCTTTTTTTAATTTGTTTTTTCAAGTTACCTCTTGAACATAGTTTCCTCCCTCCTCCCCTCCATCCATCTCTCCCTCCTTCCCACCCCTTATCTTCCTTCCCTAACTTCCTTCCCTCTCTCTCACTCTCCCTCCCTCACTATTCCCCTTCTTGGTATTCTCCTTCTCCTCAGATGAGGTAGGCCCTCACATATCATAATCCCTCAGTTCGTCATTCATGTGAGCGCCAAGAGCTTCCTCTTGTGCTGGGGTTTGATATGCTACCCCATCTAGTGTAAGGTGTTCCACTGACCTGTAACAGGTCCCATGACTCTGCTGGGTGGAGTTTTTCCTAGGATACTTATGCTAGGTTCCTGTTTGGGTCTGTGGGTTGTAGGATGGTTGTCCTGTGATATATGGTTAATATCCACTTATAAGAGAATACATACTGTGTTTATCTTTCTGGGACTGAGTCAGCTCACTTAAGATGAGTTTTTCTAGATCCATTTGATTTTGAATTGCATGATTTCCTTATTTCTGATAGCTGTGTATTATTCCATTGTGTAAATGTACCACAGTTTTTTTTTATCCATTCTTCAGTTGAAGGTCATCTGGGTTGTTTCCAGTTTCTGGCTATTACAAATAAAGCTGTTATGAACATTGTTGATGCAATGTCTTTGTGGTTTGGTATAGAATCTTTTGGATATATGCCCAGGAGGGGTATGGCTGGGTCTTGAGGTAGAACTATTCCCAATTTTCTAAGATATCTCCAGATTGATTTCCAAAGTTGTTGTACAAGTTTGCACACCCACCAGCGATGGAGTGTTCTTCTTTCTCCACATCCTCTCCAGCTTGTGCTATCATTTGAGTTTTTGATCTTAGCCATTATGACAGGTGTGAGATGGAATCTCAGAGTTGTTTTGATTTGCATTTCCCTGATGACGCAAAGATGTTGAATATTTCTTCTAGTGCCTTCCAGCCTTTAGAGATTCCTCTGTTGTGAGTTCTTGGTTTAGCTCTATACCCCATTTTTTGATTGGGTTATTTGATTTTTTTGGTGTTTAATCTCTTGAGTTCTTTATATATTTTGGATGTTGTGTTGGTGAAGATCCTTTCCCAGTCTGTGGGCTGCCATTTTGTTCTAAGGACAGTGGGACTTCATTTTCTAAAGACAGAAGTTTTAATTTCAGATAGTAACAAGTGCTTCAGAAAAAAAATAGCCAAATATGTATGGAGTGGACATTGGGAATGTATGTTATAATTTTCATAATTGATGCCTAATTCAAAAAAATTATGAGTTCTGGGAGAAGGGGGAAGAGGGTACTGGGGTGGTTGTAGGGGACTGTGATGGAGATGTAACTTGAAGTAATCAATAAACATTAAGAAAAATAGAAATGAAGGCAAGACATAAAAAAATAGAAAATATCTTTGTAATGTTAAGAAATGTTTTAATTATTAGGGTAGAAAATTCTTGAGGGTACTACGTATGTTTCTCTTAAGCAAAATAAACAGCATGATTAAATATTTCTTTGAAGATTCATCATCAACATCATCCTGTTTGGGACCTTTTCTAGGCCTTGAGAATGAAAGACTAAGAGGATTGGCTCCTGATGGCAACATATTTACTATGGTGAAGGAGCAAGTTTGTAAGGAAAGATGTCAGTTTATTTTAGGAGATGTTAAATTTGAGGTATTTGTGAGAGTTGATGTAGGTAAATCTCAAAGCAGATAGCAGGGAGGCTGAAGTTATTTAAATTTGCAAAGAAAATGATGCACTAAGTATAACAAAGTGGAAGTCTGACGAAAAGGATGTTTGTATGCTAAGACTCGTCTCTGTAACAGGAAATCAAAGCTAGTAACTCAAATAGTATCAGGAATATATTATCTAAAGCTGTGGAAATTTTCACATAACTAAAAATGAATGCATAAAAATGTATTGCTTCCTCAAGAAAGGGATGAAGCCAGATATGCCCACAATTTCCAGTAACTTCATTAGTCTCTAAAACCACTTCCTTAATATTCTCACCCATGTTGACAAACTGGTTCATTATTTTTTATGTTTTTATAGGATTGTCTTTTAATTGTATTTAAAATATTAGCATTAGTTGTATCTAGCCTATGGAATTTTAAGTATTTTGTCACCTAAATGTTGACATAATAGAAATTAACTGTAATAGAAACTTTTTGAAAAGATGTTGTGCTGGTGAGAAAATTTTTGAGAACCTGAGAAGTGGAAGCTGGGTAGCTGGGGCTTTGAGGAGCGGGGACCTTTCAAGTGTTTGATCTAGATGATGCCACAGTTAAGTTAGCTTCAGCTCCCTCTGGTGGTCTCTCTCTCTCTCTCTCTGTCTCTCTCTCTCTCTCTCTCTCTCTCTCTGTCTCTCTCTCTCTCTCTCTCTCTCTGTCTCTCTATCACACACACACCTCTTTCCCACAGCTCCTCCCAACTCTGCGTGTGCGTGTGTGTGTGTGTGTGTGTGTGTGTGTGTGTGTGTGTGTGTGTCCGTCCATGTGTAGACTAGGCTAATTGGTACTGACTACATATTCCTAGATATGAGGCCATACACTGGAAAGTAGCTGACCTACCAGAAACCATATCCTTTAAATAAAATAAAATAAAATTTTTTGAAAAACCTTCTCCCAGAAGCCAAGGAATATTACTTTTTTGAAACTTGGTTAATTGGACAAATATAAGTAAAAGCTGATAAACTATTTTCAGTGCTGATGCTGAGTTGTGGTGGTTTAAATGAGAAAGCCTGCATAGGCTCATATTTGATGCTTGATCCCTGGTTTTTGGAACTGTTTTGGGAAGGATTAGGGGGTGTGGCTTGTTGGAGGAGATGTATCACTATAGTAGGCTTTAAGGTTTCCAAAGCTCACCATTCCCAGTTTCTTACTCTTTACAAAGCTCACCATTCCCAGTTTCTTACTCTTTACAAAGCTCACACCATTCCCAGTTTCCTACTCTTTACTTTGGGCTTATGGATCAGATGTAAGCTCTCAGCTCTTGGTCTAGTGTCATGCCTGCTGCCATTGCTCCTCACCATGATGGTAATGGACTAACTATACAACTATAAGCAAGCCCCCAATTAAATACATTCTTTTATAAGTTGCCTTGGTCGTGGTGCTTCTTCACAGCAATAGAACAGTAACTAAGACAGTTTTTTGTTTTTTTTATCATTTCTGACACCTGAAAAAAATAATACTGCATTTAATTTTTTAGTCTTATTATTGTGTGTATATGAGTGTGGACATGTGCATGTCATAGTACAGTGTGAAGGACAGAGGACAACTTTCCAGAATTGGCTCAGTCCTTCTACCATGGGGTCCAGATCAGGGTATAAGAGGCCTATGTTGCATAGCCCCCTCTGGCACTTGTTGCTACCTTGTATGAGTTCAGTTAATAAAGATTCTCTTCGCTCTTTTCCAGGGTGCTGATAAGACTGTGAAAGGCCCAGATGGACTGACTGCCCTTGAAGCCACTGACAACCAGGCAATCAAAGCTCTTCTGCAGTGATGGATGGATGGACTGATAATTTGGGAAGAATGACTCTCCTGTGGCCTCACACTGCTGCCTGTCTGTCTGTCACTTTCTATCTGCCAGCTTCTTCAGCTAAATACTTTTAAGAGGGGTGAGGGGAGAGAGAAATTCGTAACAAATCAGACTACCAGGAGGAAAAACATGGTTTGGATCAAAGGAGCAGTGGGGAATGTGATTGGGCTTTTACTGGGATTCCTTATCAAACCAGCCTCTTTTCCATTTCCAGTAAAATATACAGCTTATACCCAAGGGAGAGCAGAAATACAGTGTACTGGAATCATTGGACCTTCTCAGCTCCCTAGCTAACTTATTAATTCGTGTATTGAAGGTCTGACTCTACAAGGCCGACTCTACTTATTTGGTAGCCCTAGCTGTGAGCAGTAGTGGCTGCTGTTGTGTCAACTTAGGGTGCTGAGATAAGCAATTAGCTAAAGCCTTCTGCCTTAAGAATGCACTCTCCTGGGGGTTCCTGGCTAGTTAAGAGCGCTGCCTGTGGTTAGTGACCAAAATCTTTCTTGAATGACTTTAATCTTAATGTGAAAGCTTAGATAAGGTAAGGAGCAGCGCACCCCTAAATTGCTGGATGACTAAACTTTGGATTTTCTCTCCCCTTTCACATCAATTTCATGTCTCTTTAGATAAAACTGACTAGTTTTATTTATAAAATGTTAAATTCTAGGAGCCTAAAGGAGGAATCATTCCAGTATGCTTATTTCTTTTTTCTCCTTTAGACTCAGACATTTATATAACATTGAAACACTTTGAGACTCCTTCTGGTAGTAAAGGAGATTTAAAAATAAAATCATAGCCATAAGCGTGTTAGTATCTTATAAAGAGAGAACAGTTGTCTTAGTACCTATGGATTTTCTTCATTTGCTATTTGAGTGAATCAGCCTTAGTTGTGTTTGGAGAATGAAGAATACTCTTTGGAATGCCTCTCTAAGACCCACCATGGATGCTGATTTTGTAGTGCACCAAAGCTATCACTGGGGTGAGATGTGCTGTTTGAACAGATGGAACCTCATCCCTTCAAAAATGTTCTTGCTACCAGGTTTCCCTGAGCTGTTGATAGACTCTTGCTGGGCCAACACCACCCCACCTGCATAGTGTTTTTATTTCTCTTAAAGTCATGCATTGCATACATGCAACAACTTCAAAATACGTTCTGTGTTCTTAGAATACAGTGCCCTAAAATGGTGTTCTTAGGACATGCAGAAAATTTAAATTTAGACTTATCTCTTAATTTTTATTTCATGAACAATAAAATGAATTAAAACATACAACCTTAAATTTGATAGCTTACATTTAAAGTACTAAGATTTCTTTGACTTTTGACTTGCCATCCGTACAGGCTTACAAAAACTATTACAGTCTTTCCTTAGCCAGTCATGCAATAATTGAATGTACCTCAAATTTTTAGAGGCTGGGTGGGTTAGGGACTTATATTCACATTATGGATAATAAAACTAATAATTTTTTAAGGGAATGTAGCATTCTATAGCAAAGTTAAACTATTACCAAGAACAGTCAACCTGGCTAATAACTATTGATCAGTTGATAATTGATTGGTTGGTGTGTGTGTGTGTGTGTGTGTGTGTGTGTGTGTGTTGTGTACTCTCCCATGAAATCTTTTTTATCCTGTGGCTTTTTCACTTTCAAGTATCCTGACCCTGTGATTTTTCTATTTCCAAGAAAACAATCACAAAATAGTAGTTTAAATACTTTGATATTCTTGGCTAACTCTACTGTCTTAGTGCAGCCTACTAGAGTTGGACATCCTACACTCGATCTTAGCCAAAGGGCCAAAAAAGCTGTAGAGTTGCACATCCTGATAGGAAGTGGAGGGCACTTGATCAATCTGGAGCTATCAGTATAATGCAACAGGGTTTTTCTGAGACCTTTGTTTTCACCTCTTGGCATACTGTTATTTTAAAGGCTGGAATTTTACCCATTACACAAGTTTCAGTTTTTCTTTCCGAGTGTTGTTATAGTTGGCTATTGCAGAGAGTATATTGTCTTATCATTCCTAATCCTGGGTCTGCTTCCTACAGTCATTATGGTATCGAAACCGTGTGATTCTTTGTACAGTTTATCCTGGTATTCCTTGTAATGCAGTAGAGGCTATTTTGCCTTTCCCCCTTTGTTGGCCATTTTGTAAACCCATAGCTATGAAGTGATTGCTTGAGAAAATAGCATATAAGCATAGACTAGGATAGACTGACCAGGATGGTTTACAGTTTCTCTTAAAAACAAACAAAACTAGGTTATTTATAATGTATTTCTAAACCACTTAGCAGAGAAATTCATGACACTTAATGTTAATATTTTTGAATAAATGAAGCTAAAATGTCTGCTTTTGGTACTACATGCATTAATAAAAGGTTAAGTTTTGTTGTCTGCTGAAATACTATTTAACATCTCAGAAATCAAAACCCTGCATGTTCTATAGTTTTATATTAAATCCATCATTTCATATGCACTGTATAAAGTAAAAAACAGGTAATTTGCCTGTTAATGGTTAGTGAACTAATAAATCCCCCCACAGCATCATGCCGGCATATGTAGATTTGAGTTCTAATACAGCACTTGCATATCCCACGTAGTTCTGTGCACAGCTCATCCTTCTGGAACCAGCTGGGCACAGAAGAAAGGCAGCAACTGCAGCATGTGGAAGCTCAGACAAGTAGCCTTCTATTCATTTGTTTCTTTTCCCACATAAAGGAGCTTCAATTTATGTATACTTGATTTTTTTTTAACTTCAGCTAAGCTGCTGTTTTCTTCATGTAATATTGTATACTTGGTTGTGTATAGAAGAAGCTGGTAAGAGTGCCCTCCTACATAAATAAGCAATTGCAGTGTTTTGCATGCAAATTTTAAAAATTTAAATTGTCCTGATTCTATTTTGTAAATGAAGAAGCAATCAGTCTTTGTAAGCAGTATGGAGGAAGACTAGTGCTTTGTGCATTTTTGGTATATTTGAGTTCATGTTTCCACATGTCATTCCCTTTGACACAGTTGGGTTTCTCATAAGTATCCTAGTTCATGTACATCCGAATGCTAACTAATACTGTGTTTAAGTTTCGTGTTGCAAGAACAAATGGAATAAACTTGAATTGTGCTATAGATAACATGTCAGCAACATGTTTGTCCCCAGTCACTGCCGCCTTCCTCTCCAGACTTTAAATGAACACTTAATGGGAATAGATTGTGCTATTCAAGGAGAGGCTTTTTTTTTTACTTTAGCGTTAGTCTTCTGATACACATTGTTCCTGTATATGAGTCCAGGAACCCTCCTAACTGGGAACAAGACACAGACAATAGAGCATCAGAGTTTTGATTGATGTTAAAGAAAATAGGATCATGGGTTGTCTTTTTGAGCCTTTCATTGCTTTTTTAATCTCCCAACCCCCAAAAAGGGAGTATACAGGAATGCTTGGGAAAGATCATGAGCAGTTATACTTCCTGCCCTCAGGTCCAGGTGGGATCGTTCTGGCAGCAAACCAGAAGTAGAGCAGTAGAGTGCTAAGGCCGAGGTTTGCCCTGCAGTGTATTAAGTGGAACCCACTGCACCACCACTGGCTCAGTAACAGCAGCTTTTGTTCCCGGGGCTCCACTGCAGAATGGTCTTTCCCTCCTGACTTGATGGTGTCACCCTCACCCAGTGATCTTGCCCAGATACAAGCCAGATCGGTACTCATTAAGGCTTTTTTACTTCATTAAAATACAGTTGCTAGCAAAGAAGTTTATCGTCAGCTTTAATAGTGCTTGACCATGACATTCACCCTGTCCTGAGCTTAAAGCTGTCGAACCAGTACACCATAACATGTAAGAGTTTGATTCACTGAGTGCTGATGAAGAAAAGGCATGCTATTTGAATCAGCCTACCTGAGAGCCAGTGTCCCTGACCTTTGACCAAGGAGCCTCTAAATGAAACCTAGTACAAACCCAAATGGATGAGATAAAAATACACAAGTAACAAACACAGTGACACTATTTCATTGAAATGCTGACTACCCGGTCAAATGCAGGTCACTCTCTGCCATTGTAGGATGCTAACGCACAGCTGTAAATGACCCAACAAAGGATCCATCCAGCCACCCTAACAACTTCTATAGGCTCAGCTGCCGGAACAGCAAGGACAGTCTTTATTTGTTGTTCTGGATAGAACAGTGGATCACATGTGTTACAAAATTCATAGCAACAGCATCTTGTACAAAGGAAAATAATACATAGACAACTTCTAGCTAATGGATGCTGATTTTGAGACTACTTTGTAACTACATGTTTTAAAGAATTTCCAAGCTTTTGAACTGACAAATCTCAAGACGCGTTGTGCATGTCCTCTTCTTTGTATCTGATAATGATCGACATTAATCCCTACAGCAAGCTACCAAGTCTGTGTTGCAGTGGCTTGTGACTTGCTGGTCAGATTTCAGTAAACTTGAACGTAGTACTCAGATCTGAATCTACCAAGAGTGGAATATGTGCCAAATAGACCTTCTAGAGGAATGGCCTACTCATTAACTCCAGCCTGGCAGGCCAGGAGCTGGTTTCGAAACCTGGTGAGACCTGCTCTCCAGAGCTCTGGTAGATTATTCTAATGGGATCAAACAGAAGCCCAACACTCTCTCTCTTTGGGGACCTAATATGCCTCTAGCCTTGGGGACAGGACCCTGCTTGCTTAGCAAATTGGGAACACCAAGGAGGCAATGTTTTCCAGTATTTGCTCCCCAAAACACAGGGGGCATGGAAAATTAGTTTTCATCTTTTTTCTCTCTCTTGTGCATAGAGAGTTTTTCTTCCTCTTGTGACTGTACCCTTGGGTTAATCCTGTAGTCCATCTTCTGTAATTTTAAATGTCCCATGTCACTATGAGTAATTCTTCTCATGGTGACAATAATCAATAAAAACCCCAATGGAAATGTGGGCAAACCACCACAGGCAGCAGAACAGCTCGCCAAGGCAGTGTTGTGCTTCAGTACAAAGAAACAAGTACTTACTCCTCAGGACACCTAGTCCTAATGCAGGTAGATTATCTTTTTTTTTTAATATATATAATTTATTATTTTTTCAAGTTACATCTCAATCAAAGTTCCCTCCCGGCCCCTCCCTCCCTTCTTCATCTCCATCCTCTCCTCCTCAGATGAGGGGAGCCCCCACATATAAAACCCTCTCAGTTCAACAGTCACATGAGGGCTAAGAGCTTCCTCTTGTACTAGGGCTTGATAAGGCATCACAGCTAGGGTTAAGGTGTTCTACTAACAAACAGCAGGGTCCATGACTCACTGCTGGGTGGAGTTTTTCATAGGATAATTATGCTAGGTTCCTGTCTGTTTGGGTCTGTGGGTTGTAGGATGGTTCTGTGCTGTATGGTTAATATCCACTTATAGTACATACCATGTATATGTTTCTGGGTCTGAGTTACCTCACTTAGAATGAAATTTTCTAGATCCATCCACTTGGTTGAAAATTGCATGATTTCCTTGTTTCTGTGTAGTATTCTGTTGTGTAAATGTACCACAGTTTTTTAATTCATTCTTTGTTTGAAGGACATCTGGGTTGTTTCCAGTTTCTAGCTATTACAAATAAAGCTGCTATGAACATTGTTGAGGCGATGTCCTTGTGGATTGGTGGAGAATCTTTTGGATATATGCCCAGGAGTGGTATGGCTAGGTCTTGAGGTAGAACTATTCCAAGTTTTCTAAGATATCGCCAGACTGATTTCCATAGTGGTTGTACAAGTCTGCACGGCCACCAGCAATGGGCAAGTGTTCCTTTTTCTCCACATCCTCGCCAGCATGTGCTAGCATTTTGATCTTAGCTATTCTAACAGATGTGAGATGGAATCTCAGAGTTGTTTTGAGTTGTATTTCCTTGATGACCAAAGATGTTGAGCATTTCTTCAAGTGTCTCTGCCATTAGAGATTTGTCTTTTGTGAATTTTTGGTTTAGCTCTATACACCCTTTTTTGATTGGGTTATTTGGTTTCTTGGTGTTTAATTTCTTGAGTTCTTTATATATTTTGGATATTAACCCTCTGTCAAATGTGGGGTGAAGATCTTTTCCCAATCTGTAGGCTGCTGTTTTGTTCTAATGACAGTTGTCCTTTGCCTTACAGAAGCTTTTCAATTTCATGAGGTCTCATTTATTGATTGTTGGTCTTAGAACCTGAGCTATTGGTGTTCTGTTCTGGAAGTTGTGCGCATGAGTTTGAGGCTTTTCTCCACTTTCTCTTCTATTAGATTTAATGTGTCCAGTTTTATGTTGAGGTCTTTGATCCACCTGGGCTTAAGTTTTGGGCAGGGTGATTAATATGGGTCTATTTGCATTCTTCTACATGTTGATATCCAATTAGAACAGCACCATTTCTTTCTCAGCCCATTTATCTTTTGTATAGAGAAGGGCTACTGATTTCTTAGAATTAATTTTGTATCCATCCACCTTGCTGAAGGAGTTTTCAGCTGTAGGAATTCTCTGGTGGAATTTTTGAGGTCACTTATATATACTATCATATCATCTGCTAATAGGGATACTTTGATTTCTCCTTTCCAATTTGTATCCCCTTGATCTCCTTTAGTTGTCTTATTGCTCTAGCTAGAACTTCAACTACTGTGGTGGAGAGATATGGAAAGAGTGGGCATCCTTGCCTTGTCCCTGTTTTTAGTGGAAAAGCTTTAAGTTTTTCTCCATTTAATTTGATGTTGGCTACTGACTGGCTGTGTAGTGCCTTTATTATGTTTAGGTCTGGTCCTTGTATGCCTGCTCTCTCCAAGACTTTTAACATGAAGGGATGTTGGATTTTGTCAAATGCTTTTTCAGCATCTAGTAAGATAGATAGATAATCATGTGGTTTTTTTTTTTCTTTTAGCTTGTTTATGTGGTGTATTATGTTGTTGGATTTTCGTATGTTGAACCACCACTGGATTCCTGGGATGAAGCCTACTTGATTATGATGTATGATACTTTTGATGTGTTCTTAGATTCTATTTGAAAGTATTTTATTGAGTATTTTTGCTTCCTTATTCATAAGGAAAATTGTTCTGAAATTCTCTTTCTTTTTTGGTCTTTGTGTGGTTTAGGTATCAGGGTGACTGTGGCCTCATAGAATGAGTTTGGCATTGTTCCTTCTGATTCTATTTTGTGGAAGAGTTTGAAGAGTATTGGTATTAGCTCTTCTTTGTAGGTCTGGTAGAATTCTGTGCTGAAACCATCTGGCCCTAGGCTTTTTTTGGCTGGAAGACTTTTAATGACTGCCTCTATTTCCTTAGAGATTATAGGACTGTTTAATTTGTTTACCTGATCTTGATTTAACCTTGGTACATGGAAGCTATCAAGAAAATTGTCCATTTCACTTACGATTTCTGATTTTTTTGGAGTACAGATTTTTGAAGTAGGACCTAACGATTCTTTGGATTTCCTCAGTGTCTGTAGTTGTTTCCCTCTTATCATTTCTGATTTTGTTGATTTGGATATTTTCCCTTTGCCTTTTGGTTAGTTTGGGCAAGGGTTTGTCTATTTTGTTGATTTTCTCAAAGAACCAGCTCTTGGTTTCATTGATTCTTTCTGTTGTCCTCTTTGTTTCTAATAAATTGATTTTAGTCCTGAGTTTGATTATTTTCTTGGGTGTGTTTGCTTCTTTTCGTTATAGATCTTTCAGGTACGCTTTTAGGTCACTAGTATGTGAACTGTCCAATTTCTTTTTGAAGACACTTAGTGCTATGAACTTTCCTCTTAGCATTGCTTTCGTTGTGTCCCTTAAGTTTGGGTATGTCGTGCCTTCATTTTCATTGAACTCTAAGTAAAGACTTTAATTTCTTCTTTTATTTCTTCCCTGACCCAGAGATCATTGAGTAGAGAGTTGTTTAGTTTCCATAAGTTTGCAGGCTTTCTGTTGTTTCTGTTATTGTTGAAGTTTAGCTTTATTCCATGATGGTCTGATAAATTACAAGGGGTAATTTCACTTTTCTTGTATCTGTTGAGTCTTGCTTTGTGACCTATATGGTTGATTTTGAAGAAGGTTCCATGAGGTGCTGAGAAGAAAGTATAGTCTTTTGTACTTGGGTGAAATGGTCTGCAGATATCATTTATGTCCATTTTATTCATGGTGTCTATCAGTATCATTATCTCTCTGTTTGGTTTCTACCTCGTTGATCTATCTAATGATGAGAGTGTTGTGTTGAAGTCTCCCACTATTAATGTGTGGGATTCAATATGGGATTTGAGTTTTAGTAGTGTTTCTTTTACAAATGTGGATGCCCTTGCATTTGGGACATGGATATTCAGTATTGAGATGTCATCTTGGTGGATTTTTCCTTTAATGAATATGAAGTGTCCTTCTCCATCTCTTTTGATTAACGCTAGTTGAAAGTCTATTTTGTTGGATACTAGAATGTCTACTCCAGCTTGTTTCTTGGGTATATTTGCTTAGAATATCTTTTTCCAGCCCTTTACTTTGAGATAATGCATATACATATATATATATATTTTTTTTTTTTTTTTGGATGAGGTGTGTTTCTTGTAAGCAGCAGAATGATGGATTCTGTTTTGGAGTCCATTCTGCTAGCCTGTGTCTTTTTATTGGGGAGTTGAGTCCATTGATGTTGAGGGATATTAATGACCAGCAATTGTTACTTCCTGCCATCTTGCTCTTGATGGTAGTAGTAGTAGTGTGTGAGTGAGTGAGTTTCTTTTCTCTTCTTTTGGTTTTGCTGCTGTGGGTTTATTTGCTTCCGTGTTTTCTTGGGTGTAGCTAACCTCCTTGGGTAGGAGTTTTCCTTCTAGTATCTTCTGTAGGGCTGGATTTGTGCATAGATACTGTATGAATTTAGTTTTTTCATGTAATATCTTGTTTTCTCCATCTATATTTATTGAAAATTTTGCTAGGTATAGTAGTCTGGGCTGGCATTTGTGGTCTTTTTAGGGTCTACAAGATGACTGTCAGGCTCTTTTGGCTTTTAGGGTCTCTGATGAGAACTCAGCTGTGATTCTGATAGGTCTGCCATTATATGTTACTTGTCCCTTTTCCGTTACAGCTTTTACTATTCTTTCTTTGTTTTGTACATTTAGTATTTTGATTATTATGTGACAAGAAGATTTTCTTTTCTGGTCTAACCTATTTGTAGTTCTGTAGGCTTCTCTTATCATTATAGGCAACTCTTTAAGTTTGGGAAATTTTCTTCTATGATTTTGTTCAAGATCTTTTCTGGTCCTTGGAGCTGGGAGTATTCTTTTCTTTCTATATCCTGTTACTCTGAGATTTCATCTTTTCATAGTGTCCATGATTTCCTGAAGGTTTTGTGTAGAACTTCTTTAGATTTCACATTATCTTTGACAGATACATATCAATTTCTTCAATTTTATCTTCTGTGCCTGAGATTCTTCCATCTCTTGTATTCTGTTGGTGATGCTTGTGTCTGTAGTTTGTTTTCTTTTTCCTAGGTTTTCCAATGTCTCAGCTTGTGTTCTCTTTATTTCTTCAACTTCCCTTTTCAGATCTGGAAACATTTTATTCTTTTCCCTCTTCTGTTTAACCAAATCCTGCAATTCTCTAAAGGCTTTATTCATTTCCATCGCCTGTTTTGCTGTATTTTCTTGTTCTTTGAGAGATTTGTTTTCCTCTCCTTAGACTTCTATTGTGTTTCAGTTGCATTAGGATTTCCAGGGCTTTCTGTAGCATTATATATAGCTAGGTTCTGGAGATGCCATCTTGTTTTGTTTAATCATGTTCTTGTGCTGGCCTTTAGCCATCTGGTTGACTCTAGTGTTGTCTGGTTGTTTCTGATGCCCACTGGCCTTGTTGCTCAGGGAAGACCCTAATCTGGAGGCTGGCTGATCCTTTTATCCTGGTATCTTCCTCCAGATGATGAGTAGGTAGGTCCCTGTAACAGAGACTGGATCTCAAAGAGTGGCTGCAACTCTCTTCAGCTGATTGTGACCCAACTGGACTTATAGGCTGGGGATTGGAGTGGGGAGAACTATCCTGTAAGGTCCTGAGAACTGTTGGGTCTCCTCAGAAAGGCAGGTCGAGCTGTGGACCAGAGACTGGACCCAGGTGCCACTGGAGCCTGATTTCTCCCGTCACAGACACAGTCATTATGGGTTCAGCAGTTCAGCTGCTGATCCACCCAGTAGTCACTGAGTTCCATTGGAACTGGGGTCTGGGACCACTGGTTGCTCAGGTTGGGAACTCCACCCAGGATGGGTGCCAGAGTCAGCAGGCCTGTGGCTGGCTGCCACAAGAGCTCAGGTGCCCGAGTGAGTGGCCATTCCCAGTGTTTGCTGGGGAAACACTGACACAGACTGCATTTGCAGTCAGCCTTGGCTACTGATCACTCTGGTGTGGCTGGGTTTGGCCCCATATCACTCAGCTATTGTGCACACTGTGTGCCGCCATGTTGGGAACTCTGGAATGTTCTTCCTGGGAAGGTGGGCAGGTCCACGTAGTAGATTATCTTTTAAATGTTTAAATTCTTCCATGTCCAAATGTTCAAAGAAAGAAAAACATAAAGATATAAATAAGCAAATATGAGAGATCTTTTTAAATAAGATTGCCTTTAAAGTTCAAAGGGCGTGGCTTTAAAAGGAAGTTAGCTGCTTAAACAGTGTTTTGTTTTTGTTTTTTTTTTTTTTTTTAATCTAATCCTCATTCAGAACAACTTCATTTACTGGAGTATATTTTCTTCCTCAAGATGCTCACTATCTTTATTAGTGAGTTAAATGTATGTCTTTACATACATGTCTGCTAAGTTAATATTGAACAAAAGGAAGTTAACTGTTCTCTTGCCAGAGCTATGAAGACTAGAGTTTGCCTGGTGCTTCCTGACATACTATGTTTAGAGTTTTGTCATGCTGTGAATCAACCCTTTGGATTTTTTTCTAAAAACTGCATTCATGTTTTGGCTCCACTCTTTCTCTTTGAAATTGCCTGCTCATGGAGGAGGATATGAGCTAATTATGTCAGAGAAGGTTTATGGAAACAGATTCCAAATACATGATTCTGAACCATGTGCCTTCAAATCAGCCTGCAACTATAGAGCAGCACTTTCTGTTATCATTCTTAGAAAATTCTGACATCAGTGATCAAGTTTCTTGTAGCCATAAACATATCCATCCAGTGAAAATGAAAAGGCTCTTTTTGTGCAGTCCTGCTCCCCTCCCCTAATGATTCTCAGTGGGTCTAAGATCTCCATGGAACAACACAGCATCTTGAGAGATACTAGTGACCCCAATTTCAGCTATAGTAAGGGGATCAAAAATGCTAAGAGTACCTGTCCTTGAGCCAGAAGAAAGCTCTGAGAACCTTGATATCAGCACTTTGGAGCACAAAACAGGAAATTATTTTAAGGCCGTTGACAGTGATCAGTTTTGAGAAGGCAATTGGGCTAGATTTTCAGAAATAGAGAAGTATTTTGCTTTCAGGCTTAAGTGGGGGTTCTAAAAGTGTGGAAATGGGAAGAATGTCCCAAAGCCAAGGATGTTAGACCATTTGGCTGACGCCCAAGTCACTTGAATCATTTCCAGGGAAAGTCCTCCAGAGCATGTCTCACCCAAGTTCAGGACCCTTACCCCCACTGCCTTATGTCTGGGAAATCTGCACCACCC
The DNA here is from genome assembly GCA_907164525.1 of Lophiomys imhausi. Taxonomy (NCBI): domain Eukaryota; kingdom Metazoa; phylum Chordata; class Mammalia; order Rodentia; family Muridae; genus Lophiomys; species Lophiomys imhausi. The sequence continues at coordinate 561,415 of CAJQZJ010000316.1, read as the reverse complement.
AGCTACCTACATTTTTATTCCAACAAAGTGCTTGTTAGGCTTAGTTTATGTTCATAATTCTTGTAATCACCTAAACCTAAAACCTGTATTTCATCTTGACTGCTGTCATTTTCAGTCATTTTCCAAAGAAAGCCACTAGGGTCAAGCCGAATGCTGTATTCATTCTGCAGCCCCTGGTGCAGGACATGGTAGTGTCCCAACTCCAGGCAGGAAGTCTTTCCTGCTCCAAAGAATCTTGCATTCAGACTCACAAAATAATACCCAGCTCTTACCAGCTCAACTTGAAAAAGAAAAAAAAAGAAAGAAAGAAATTGAAGTCCCTGTTTCCAGGACCTTGGAATGTGACCCTAGTTGTAAACAGCTGGGACCCTTATTATAAGACAACATGAAGGCATGGAGACAGACTATTACCAAGTAAAGATGGAGGCAGACACTGGAGTGGCACAGCTATCAGTCAAAGTCAAGGACTGACAGCCAGCACAGGAAGTGACAAAGAGGGAAGATTCCAGCCTAGCTGGAATCTCAGAGGGAACCCAGCCCTACATTTCCTGACTTCTGACTCCTAGACTTTAGCACCAGGAGACAAATCCCCTACGTATTAATCCACCCAGATTCTGGCCCTTTATCTTCCTGCTGTTGTCTCCGCTACACTGTTTATTTCTGCCTGTCTATAAACCACCTGAGACTTTGATATTTTCAGTCTCCAGGGAGCACACAAATTCTCTGAAAATCCTTCTAAGTGACTTGATCTACTATTCTTCAAACTAACTTTTCCCTGGACCTGAAAAGATTGAAGTACACACCATCCTCATTTTTTTTTTTGTGTTCTCCATGCCTAGCACGGTGTCTGGCATTTCATAGGTGCTCAATAAATACTTTAGTTACTTTAAAACTCCAGTACCCAAGTGTATGAGCTGGGTCCACCTCAAGTAGGCACTGTCTCTGCCTTCTCTGAAAAAAAACAAGATGCCTTTAGTTTCTCCGTACAAAAGTGACAAAAGAGAAGGGAAATACAATTTTCTTCCCCAGTAACCTCACTAATAAGTCATTAGAAGAGGCCTGGCCTGAAGCTCCAGGGAGCCCATTAGTCCTTGGGGATTGCTTTTGGAAGAGAACCCACCTCCCACCATCAGCCTTCCTGTTTATTAATACATGACAGGCTTATTCTTCCACCCATTGTTACCTGGGCTTCCCAAGTCCTTTGAAGGCATAAATAAATGATAGTCAGCTGATCTCGTTACTCCAGGAGGTTGTTAGTGTTGAGAATTCTGACAGCCACTCCTAGACATGATTTGCTACTGTAAATGCCAACTGAGGGAGCCCTGTCCTATTCGCAGAGATGTTTGTTGATTCAAAAACCCAATATAATCAAAACATGACAAGTCTTCAAAGCTGTCATCAGCTGTGCAGGTTGCTTTTCAAATAGTTTCTACTGTAGCAGGGCAGAGGACCTTAGCTCATCAGGTAAATAGGATGTTTCATGATTCTAGCATCCACATTGACTGGTGTATCAAAGTCAAGCAACAGGCACAGAAGATGGCTGCTCTTCCAACTACCTTCCAATGCCTACCACCCCTCTCCCCTGCCATTCTCCAACACTGGGGTATTTCTTTAGTCTTAAAACTGAAGAGACAGTTCTGACCATTTACTGAATAGAGGAGATGGGGAAAAGAGATAGAGTATAGGAAAGTCTACCCTTGAAGCTAAAAGCCAAAGAAAGGCTGGCGAGATGGTTCAGTAGATGGTAACATAACAGCAAGACCAAAGGCCTGAGTTCAACCCTCAGGACCCAGATAATGAATGGAAGGAGAGAGCCAACTCCCACAAGTTACCTGCAGACCTCAGCACATTCTCATGCATGCACATATTTACACATAGACATACACACATAATAAAGCAAATATTTAAAGCCCTCCCCCCCAAAAAAGATGTAATATGTATTGTCAGAAGAGAATATAGTCAATAAAGGCCAGTAAGATAGCTCGCAGTTAAAGGCGTGTGCCACCAAGCCTGGTGACCTGAGTCTAATCCCCTGGAGCCATGAGATAGCAGAGAGCTGAATCCTCAGTTATCCTCTGACCACATGTATGCTGTGGTACATACAGAGAGAGAGAGAATGGGGAAGGGGGAAACATGATTGAAACAGAGAAGAGTACAGTAGAGAACAATTAATGCCACAAAACATAAGAGTAGGTCAAAATCTGGGGTAGATTTAAAAGTGGATTTTGAGGACTATGGTGGTTAAACTAAGCTATCAAAGAATTCCCCAGGCCTTTTTTTTTTTTTTTTTTTTGCCACTATTCTGTCCTTAGCAACTTTTTGATCCAAACTCAACGCACTTTACCTTCCCAAAAGAAAAGCCAAAGGAATGCTCTTGGGAATGTAAAAAGAAGGGGTGGAAGATAGGCTCAGCCTTAAGGAAATGTGTGATCTCTAACAGCTGCTGAGGACCACCTGCTTCTTCTCCAAAGTCCTTTTTGGCCTCTGAGTCATGGCTGCTAGCTGTGGCCACTCTGAACCTCTGTCGTGGATAACTCACTTTTGGGTAGTGTTACATCATCGTATAATCCAAGGATGACTATTTTAACAGGGGGCTACATAACCTTATAGACCTAATAGTCCATCTCTGAGATAACTAGAATGATGTAAGGTGACTTATTTTTTTGTCACACAAGTTGCTAAGGGACCACAGAATTTCAAATACCATGACAGTTGAAAGCAAAGAACAAAAATATTGATATTGGAGATTTTAGGGCATTTATCATGAGGGGCAAGTACCCTGTGGTAAAATAGTGTTATGAGGTAAACCAATCACTCTGGTTGGATTTAGGGCCCACTCTACAGGAGGGGATGCACATTTGGTAGTATAAATGTGCTCAAAACGCATGGCTGGAGAACTTGCAGGCCATAGAGAAGAACTCATTGTTGTTGATTAGCTAAATTGACATGGCACCAAACTGCTTTCTGATTATGTTTATACCCTCAGAGAACTCAATCAGAGAAGCCTCTCCCTTCAGTGCATGGAAGTGAATACAGAAACTCATGGCTGTTCAGGATGCTGAGAGTGACAGGTGAATGCACAGTTCTAAAAAAGACATTTATATAACCCCCTTTAAGGCTCAGAGAACCCTGAAGAAGATGAAGCAGAAAGAACACAAGAGAAAGGCCTGAAACAGTATCTTCAGGGCATAACATCCGTTGTTAATATAATCTCACAGCAGCTGCAGGGTAAGAGTGAACGTATCAACAGCCAATCATAGGCAGGGAAGTGTTCATTGAACTGTCTTTCCTTGATCAGCTGGCTAGTGATCGACTCTGGAGAAGGAACAGTCGTTGTCTTCAGTTGTGCATCAAATTGTGACCCCCACCCAGACTCGAATAGATAGTTCGAAACTCATTTCCATATGGTTGGCCCTGGTTAAGATGTGAGGGTCTCTCAACAAAACAAAAAGAAGACACGAATGTGGGAAAGGGACCTGTAGGAGTGGGGAGGAAGATAATAAGGGTAGTCAGACTAAACCAGAATTTACTATATACATATATGAAATTGTCAAAGAGCAGATTTAGTCAAGAAAAGGTATATGTGTATATTTATATATGCTTTATGTAAGCTTAAATTTTTCTCTTGGACCTTTATAACCTGCTTATGTAATAGGGGAATAATAGTCTCACCATTCCTTTTTCAAAAGAGTCAATTACTCGGCTGGACATGCAGTTGTTCATAGATGAAGGTATATGAACTTTAAGAGACTTATATAAAATGATCATATATTTGGCTATCACACAAAACTGTTCTTAAAAGATAACTGGAATTCATTTCAAACTTAATGTGCTCATAATAACTCAGGAGCTAAAGAAATTAAGTCTCATTAAACAACAAAGATACAGATCTGTAAGACCTCATTCCAAAACTGCACTGAGGTTTTTCACTTCAGGTCTTCCAAGAGGTCTGAACACTATAGGATTCAGGAAAATAGAGAACTGTCTGGAACCAAGAAGAGTTTATGGAGGTCAATTTAGAAGCTAATGCCTGGAGGAGCCTCCTTCTTCCCTGGAGGCAGCCTAAAGGTGAATCTGGAGAGAGTACCAGAAGTCTCTTGAACTGGGAATACCAGGCAAGGAGGCGTTAGCCATACTGAGACTAACAGATTCCATAGAAACTTGGAAATAATCACAACCAAGCGTGTGGGCTTCAGGCGAGCCTAGAAGAGCCTGTGCTGGGGACTCTCTGTACAGAATTCTGCAGCCTGGCTCCTTTAGCAAATGGTCTAAACAGAATTTACAGCTTATTAAACCCAGGCTCAGGCTCAGGGCTTCCCGACTATTTGTTTGTTTGTTCATCTGCCTGTCTGTCTAATTGTGAATATTCAGCATAAAATGTCATTTGGATCATTTTTAAGCTTATGCTTCACTGGCATGAAATGCATGTACAAAGTTGTGCAATTTTCATTATTACCACTACCTGTTTCCACAATTTTTGTCACCCTAAACAGAAGCTCTAACCATTAAGCAATAACCCTGCCACCAACCCCAGTAATCCCTATTTCCGCTTTCTGTCTCTGTGACTCTTCTTCCTACACAAGATAAACAGGATCATGCAATACTTGTCCCTTTGTATCTGCCTTATTTTCCTTAGCGTGTTTCCTCACTCATTCACTTAGTAGCAGGTATCAGACTTCCATTCCTTTTATGACTTCAAAGGATTTTTTGTAGCTACTATATTTTTGTTATCTAGTCATCAGTTGCCAGACTTATTTCGACTTCTGGACATTGTGAATTTTCTCACTGCTGTGACAAAATGCATGTCAGAAAGATGGGCATACTGCGACTCATGATTGAAGGGATAAAATCCACTCTGACAGGGAAGGCGTGGCAGCACATGGCTCCATGGCAGCAGGCACCTCATGTTCCAGAGGCACAGGAATCAGAGAAAAGGGAAGACTGGCATTCATCAGACTTTTTCCTTTTTCTTCTTTTTTTTCCCCCTTTTTAAATACATTTTAACATTCCATTTATAGCCCCCTTCCTCCTCTCCTTCCAATCCCACCCTTCTACCCGCTGGCTCCTTTCCTCCCTCCCCTTCTTCTCAGAGAAGATCCCGACTACCAACCCACCCCAGTACTTCATGTCACATCAGAACTGACTGCATCCTCTTCCACTGAAGCCAGTCAGTGCAGCCTGGGCCCACAGGCCTAAGGATAGATCCACCCACATCCAATATGGACCTTCCTCCTACTTACTCCTCTCTGGAAGTGCCCTTGCAGGCACTCCCAGAGCTGTGTCTCTAGTGACTTCAGTCTTATCTAGATGACAGTGAGGATTACCTGTCACAGCATGAAGGTGTCCGAACCCCTCTTCAATTATGTGGATGTGTCCGAATCCCTCTTCAATTCTGTGGATATTTTAAACACCTTTTAATTCTTCACAATCCCCTAGTAAAAACCCAGGGCTCAACAGGCACTTTTGAAATACATTTTTAAGGACAGACAAAACACAAACAGAAAAAACCATGAAACCCCATAGGAAACAAAGACTATCCAGAAAGGAGAAAGTGTGACAAAACCAAAAAAATAAACAAATAAATAGAAAAGCATGCCTTAAGAAAAGGAAAATACAGATTCAACTTTAGAACAGGAAGAACCATCTAGCCTGCCTACCTGTTCACTTTCTTATTTGGTTTTGGTTTGGTTTTGGTTTTGGTTTTTTTAGCTTTTTTTAATATTTATTACTTCAACTTACATCTCCATCACAGTGCCCACTTTCCACCCCTCCCAGTCCCACTCTCCTCCCTTTCCCCCCTCCCTCCTATCCTACTCCTCCAGAGTAGGGTGTCCCTACATATCAGTCCCCACCACATTTCAACAGTCATATGAAGGCTAAGAGCCTCCTCATATACTGGGGACCTACATGGCAGCACCACTAGGGCAAAATGTCTCATTAACAGGCAACAAAGTGTATGGTCCTGTTCCTCTAGGTGTGTTGGTTGTAGAATAGTTTTCTTGTACTATATAGCTAAAATCCAACTATAAGTGAATAGATGCCATGTGCATCCTTCTTAGTCTGGGTTAGCTCACTCAGGATGAACTTCTCTAGTTCCATCCATTTGGCTGCCAATTGCAGGATTTCATTGTTTCTGATGGCTGAGTAGTATTCCATTGTGTAGATGTACCACAGTTTTTTTATCCATTCGTTGGTTGAGGAACATCTGGGTTGTTTCCAGTTTCTAGCTATTACAAGTAAGGCAGCTATGAACATAGATGAGGAGATGTCCTTGTGGTTTGGTGAGGAATCATTCAGATGTATACCCAGAAGTGGTATGGCTGGATCTTGAGGTAGAACTATTCCAGATTTTCTGAGATATCGCCAGACTGATGTCCATAGTGGTTGTACAAGTTTGCACTCCGACCAGCAATGGAGGAGTGTTCCCCTTTTTATCACAACCTCTGGTGCTGTCATTAGAATTTTTGTTCTTAGCCATTCTGACAGGTGTGAGATGGAATCTCAGAGTTGTCTTGAGTTGCATTTCTCTGATGATTAAGAATGCTGAGCATTTCTTCAAGTCTCTCTTGGCCATTAAAGAGTCCTCCTTTGTGAATTCTCAGTTCAGCTCTGTTGCCCCCTTTTTTTTTTTGGTTTGGATTATTTGATTTGTTGGTGTTTAATTTCTTGAGTTATTTATAAATTTTGGATATTACCCCTCTGTCAGATGTGGGTTTGATAAAGATCTTTTCCCCATCTGTAGGTTGCCATTTTGTTCTAATAACAGTGTCCTTTGCCTTACAAAAGCTTTTCAGTTTCATGAGGCCCCATTTATTGATTGTTGGTCTTAGAGCCTGAGCTATTGGTGTTTTCTGTTCAGGAAGTTTTCACCTGTGCCAGAAAGTTTGAGGCTTTTCCCCACTTTCTCTTCTGTTAGACTTCGTGTGTCCGGTTTTATGTTAAGGTTTTTGATCCACTTGGATTTAAGTTTTATTCAAGGTGATAAGTATAGGTCTAATTTCATTCTTTTACATGTTGACATCCATTTAGACCAACACCATTTGTTGAAGATGTCCTTTTTCCATTGTACGGTTTTGGCTTCTTTGTCGAAGATTTAAGTGACCATAGGTGTGTGGGTTCATTTCTGG
>CAJQZJ010000316.1:536146-553888 GCA_907164525.1 Lophiomys imhausi | reverse complement strand
TGGCCACACTGAAGCTCAGTGGGGAAGGCATGGGCTTTGCACCAGATGAGAATTAATTGTGACTCTATTCTTTTAATTGCTGGGAAAAGTAGGATAAGCTACCTTAAAAGATCCAGGCTCAGCTCCTTAGGAAGTAACAAGGGGAAAGACAGTCAACATTAGAGTAATGTAGGGTAAGCTACCTTAAAAGATCCAGACTCAGCTCCTTAGGAAGTAACAAGGGGAAAGACAGTCAACATGAGGGTAATCAATAGAGCATTATCACCCTGTAAACATTTGCAAACTACAGGAATTTCTCCCACATTTGGCCCAGGTCATTCTCTCTTGCACACTCACTTTAGGAAACTTGAGTTGTAAACTTCTGTTCCTTGGATATATATGTTCTTTCCCACCTTAGGGGCCAGTAGTTTGTTTTTTGTTTTTTCCCAAATGTAATAATCGAGAAGCAGTATTCACGTCTCAGTTTTCCTATAACATAGGAGCCTAAAGACTAATAAGCAGTTAGTAAACAAAAATGGTCTGAGCACTCCGACTGACTTCCTCCAGTATCCTCTCCACCTGTCTCCTAGGAGCTGGCTCTTTACTTCAGTGGAGTTTTAATTTTATTTTTTTTCTTCCTTACTGAAATAATCTTACCCCATGCCTTAACAATGCATAAAGTCTTCCTTAGACAGTTCAAAGAATTACTTGAGAAAAGATGTCATAAATACTAGAGTAATATATGAAATATTCAACTCAGCATACTGATCTCCCTAGAAAAGTTACCTTTTCTTCACTCCCCTTTCAAAGCACAGACCTCTTCTGTGCATTCACAGCCCTAGTGATGCTAAAATGCCTCTGTTCCATGACAGGTACTGTGTTTCTGGTATGACATTTTTTGAAAATAAAATAAATAAAATCCTTTACCAAAAAAAGGAAAGAAAAGGAAAATACTGCATCTATGAAATATGAATTTGCTCTAAAACAAACAGAAAAATACACATGCCTAGAACAAAAAGAAAATGAGCTCTATGGAAGATAATCTTACAGAAATAAAAGTAAACAATGTAAGAGCTATAAATGCTAAAAGTTGAATACAGTCACCTGGGAAATAAAGTAGAGAAGCTGAAGAGAACTGTTGTATGGACATGAAGTGCCACAGACAGAAAAAAGAGCAGCAACAAAAAGAATGAGTAAGTTAACAACAACAGCAACAATAATAATAATAATCATGGAGAGGAAGTACCAGAGCTGATGCTCATGAGCAGGGCCAACTGCGTGTCCAGCACAGAGGATGCACACTCAGGCAGTCCTCTAGAGGCTGCCAAGCACCAGGGTCTGGTAGGAGACCCAGCTGACTTTCATAGAGGAGAGGAGTCAGAGGATTCCTGACTTCTCCCTACAGTTCTGGAGACTAAAAATGGTAGACCAGTCTCTTCCCATTTCTAAGGGAGAATGAACTAACCCAGAGAACACATGCCTGTCCACGTTCCCAGATGCAACACTGTACGTACATATCAGTTTTTCTAAAACATCCACCATGCACACACTACCATCAAGGAATACTATTTCCATAGAACACTTGGAATAATTTGCACTGATTAAACTGAGTCACTTTTTTTTTAATTACAAGAAGCATTTATTATTAATCTGTTTATAGACCATGGTTAGACTAGAGATCACTAATCTTATGTAGAACTGAGCAAATTAAACTTGCAGACTTTTTAATAGCAGGTTGATTGATGGCCACTTTTTTTAACATCATACTAAAATAGTCTGAATTTCATGTTTTTGTTAAACCAACATTTTCTCTAAAACTACAAGGAAAATGTTTAATCTCCCTAAAGTTGTCTCACTCTTATTTCTATATTTAATATTTATCTTTCACACATATTGCAATCTTTAAGATATGGAAATATTCTTGGAATTATTCTATAAATATATGGAGGAAAAAAGAATTATAGCATTTACATTCATTAAGTTATACATTATATGCAGTTGTCAAAAATCATGAGGTTAGATTTTTTAATTATAGATTTTTATACAATATATTCTGATCATATTTCCCTCCCCCAACTACTCCCAGATCCTCCCACCTCCCCACCCACCCAAATCTCCACACCCTTCCTTTTTCTCTATCATTAGAAAACAGACAACTAAAAAGAAAAAGAAAATCCAGAAAAGGTATAAGACAAAGCAAAAAAAAAAAAGCCAAAGGAAAACCACAAGAGACATATACAGATACATACACATTTGCACACACAGAAATCCCATAAAAACACAAAATTGGAACACATCATATATAAACAAAAGACATGTAAGGTTTTTTTCTTAATCCTCAGACAAAGCACAAGACAAAAAACTCCAAAAATACCATTGAGTTTGTTTTCTGTTGACCATCTACTGCTGCGCATGGGGCCTGTCCTTAAGTGTGGTTTGTATACACAGTGAGACTTCACTGGAGAAAATTAATTTTCCCTCTTTCATCAGTTGTCAATTAGAGATAGCTTCTGGAATAAGGATGCGGCTTGTGTTCACTTCCCCTCTCACCATCGGACCTCAACTGGCTTGGACCTCTTGAGTTCATATGTGTGTCAGCCCTGTTGAGTCTAGAAGGTCTCATTTCTTTGGTGTCTTCTCTCTCCTCTGACTCTTAGAAACTTTTTACATCCTCTTCTCCAGAGTTTCCTGAGCCCTGAGGGGAAGGATTTGTTGGTAACATCCCACTTAGGACTAAGTGTTCCAAGGTTTCTCACTCTCTGCACACTGTCCAATTTAGGGTCTCTGGTGTTTGTTCCCATCTACTGTAGGAAGAAGCTTCTCTAATGATGGCTGGTCAATACACTAATCTAAGAGTATAACACCATGTCATTAGGAGTCATTTTATTGCTACATTCCTTTATCAGAACAGTAGTGTCTGGTTTCCCCCTAGATCCCTGGCCTATCTAGTCTCAAGTTCTTGGCCACCTGAGTAGTGTCAGGCATGGGTTCCATTTCATAAAATAGGCCTTAAATCCAGTCAGATAGTGGTTGGTTACTCCATAACTTTTCTGCCACTATTGCATCAGCATATAATGAAGGCAGGTCACCACTGTAGATTGAAGGGTTTGTAGATGGGTTGGTGTTTACCTTTCTCCTTTAGTTATGTGCAGAGTACCTTCCAGCACCATAAATATTCAGTGGGGATAAAGGGTCTAGGTAGGCACCAGCTCAACTTCTTCATGTTCAGTGAATTATGTAAGTTTTGTCTTCAGCAATAGGGACCTACTGTCAGTTTGTAGAGAGCCACCAGTAGCCTTGGCAATAGCCTGGGTTATGTGGGAGTTTCCATTGGGCATCTTTGGCCCACAACTCAGTTACATGTAACCTATTTCTGGCACTGGAGGTTTTATTTGGTGACAAGAAATGTCTAGTTGGGGTTTTGTCTCCCCTGTTATTTTGTGATTACATTTATATTTCTTTCATTTATATATTTTCAAAAGCCTCTGCTGTCGTAGGTTTCAATATGAGCCCTCAAATGGCCCTTCAATTTAGCTGTCCTTCCCATATTCCCTCCCTTTCCTGCTCTTCCCTCTACCTCTCCATTTAATATTCCTATTCTAGTCCCTACATCCCCCCACTGCCCTGTCCATCCATAACTATTTTTTCTGTTTTTCCTTCCTCAGAAGAGCCTCCCCTTCCCCAGTCCCTTACTCTATATCTAATCTCTGTGGTTGTATAGATTGTAGTCCAATTATCAAAGACTTAAAAGCTAATATCCACATAAAACTGAGTCTTTTTTTTTTTTGTTTTTTCGAGACAGGGTTTCTCTGTATAACAGCTCTGGCTGTCCTAGACTCACTTTGTAGACCAGGCTGGCCTCGAACTCACAGATATCCGCCTACCTCTGCCTCCCAAGTGCTGGGATTAAAGGCATGCGCCACCAATGCCCGGCTTAAAACTGAGTCATTTTTATCCTTAAAGGCAGATAAAATTCATTGTGGAAAATAAGCTACCACCTGGGATAAACAGAATAAAATCAAATAAAGCAATGATACCAGTTTCACTGAATTCTACTGGTGTCCCAAAGCTTGGAGGCTAGAACCTGTATCTATATCATAAAAGAAGTTTCACCTTCATGAGAGCAGTGTTAAGGACCAGCATAGACTGATATTCTTTTTGATGTAATAAAAAAAAGACTGAACATGACCTGAAAGGACTAATTGTCTGTGTGAGTCAGCATTACATAACACTGCCCAGCACATATCCTATAGCCAGGGACCTTCACCCTCCACCAGATCTTTGTCTTGGATCCTGACCGTGTCCCACGTGGTAGCAGGTCTTATGAGTGGTGAAGTGCCCCATGCCTCTATATAGAAAATACTGGAACTTTTACACCTTACCAGCCTCAGTGACTAACATTGGACAGGAGTACTGTAAACCCTGTTTTGGCTTTTGAAATCTCCAGTCTCTGTTTGTACAGCTGCTCTGTACCCTCTGTGACCCACTCCAGTCATGGGATCTGTGAAAGCATAGTCTTGTGGTCAAGGTACCAAAGATAGGTGGCAGGAGAAGTGGTTATGTTAACTCAATAAGAAATTACATCATCATTTCTGACCTGTCTAAAAGCATCTTCACTAAAACTTATAACTGGAAGCTGCAGGGGAAGTTGGTCCCCTATACCCCTTTCAGTGGATATTTTTCTACAGACATTAAAGTGATATAAATCATCAGATGATCTTTCATCTTTCCATTAACCCACTTCCCTTGCTATGTCTGCCAGTCTTGCGATTTGAGTGACATCTCTCTGGTGACAGTTCCCCAACTTAGGATCCACACTCAACCTCACCCCACATGCAGACTTACATATCTAGACTATGCTCTAGTCAGGTCTTGCCACCAAAATTCTTGCTCTTCTGGTTTTCCCATCTCAATAAATGGTGACTCCTTAGTGCCACTTTTCTCTTTCACACCATTCCAAATCTGGCCCAGTAGTAAACCCTATGCATTTTACCTCCAAACTATCATGTCCCATTGTGGTAGCCTCCGCTCTGTCTTTGCCCCATCCAGTCCACTTTATGCAATAGAGGAGCTCTGTACGTTAGACCTGGTCACTCCTTCCATGTCACTTATGACCAGCAGTACTCCATATGGCATGTGCCCTGCTGCCTCTGTGACTTCCTTTACCTACTGTTTTTCTTTCTCATTTGCCTCTAGCCCCAGACCTTCCTTGCTTTTAATGAACAGCACCAACCTCAAGCTTTCTGAACCTATTTCCTGGCATACATTTTCCCCCAGATAACTCACACTGGAGCTCTCACTTTCTTCAGGTAATTTTTTTCAGAAGGGATACATCCTGCTGTGGGTTTAACCATGCCTCCTCATTTATAGAGTAGTTTTGAATGTCACTGTATTTAGAGCTAGGATCTATGAAGAGGTAATTAAGGTTAAAATGAGGATGCCCTATGTCCTGATATGGCTAGGAAGAGGAGATGAAGACACAAACAAGAAAATAAGAAAGACCATATGAAGACAGCCATCTATGAACCTCCAAGGAAATCAGCCCTGCAGGCACTTCAGCATCTGGAAATGTAAGGAAATAAGTTTGTGTTTTCAACATGCCCAGCCTGTGGTATTTTGACACAGCAACCTGAGGTGACTAACACACCAGCCCTTTTACAACCCTTTTACACAGTTAAATGTTTCCCCATGGTACTCAAATTACTTTCTGTGATTTATTATTATCTCTCTAGAATATGTCACCTTAAATATACAATAAGCTTTTCTTAATTCATTTTGTTGAATGTCTCCATTATTAGGATACAATAACTCAGGACTTACAGAGATTTTTGTAATCTACAATATTTTTGTAATTTACAAAATTTTGTAAAATTTTGTCGGTTTTCTTCAAACAGGCCTTATAACATGAGGGATACTCTGTAGTTGTTCTTATGGATGTATTTCTATACTATTGCTTCCTATAGTCATGAGCCTGTATTTACTATGCGCACACACACATGTATCTATGTGGCTTCAGTGAGGGAATTGCCAGCCTGATCTCCGATATCAGACCGGAAACTCGCTGGAAGGTCTGGGCAGAGAAGGGTGGCTGGGCTAGGCCGGGGAGGCAGGTGAAAAGTTTTTTTTCACTGCCAAGTGTTACAGCTCTCTTAGCTGACCCAGGCACAGCCACTGTGGGAGAGGAGGTGGAAGCTCAGCGCCTCTCAGCAGAAACATGCGCTGACCAGGCAGCCACAGTAGGGCAGGAGCTGGTGCCACATATGCCCAGAGATGTGCCCCAGCTGTTGGCAGTAGGAGACCTAGCTAGGTGGCAGGGGCCAGGCAGAAGCCTGGACCCCCCTACCCTACCTCACCCCATACAATCCTGGCCAGTCAGGCAAATGGCAGCTATGGCAAACTCTTCATGGGAGGAAGAGTGTTTCCCTCCCAGGCCCAAAATAAACAGACTCAGGCAGTCATTGTGGAGGCATAGAGAAAGAAAGGGAGAGTTTATTTTGTGAATCAGGGGTTTTATAAACCTTTGGGCAATGGCGAGGGGTTTTGGATGTGAATATGTTTCATTCATTGGGTATTATCCTATCAGAAGAGAAGAAAGGTAATACCTAATTAACCAAAGGGCAGTGGGATGGGTCAAGAGTTCCAGGTAGGCTAAAGGAATAGACAAATGTCATTGGCTGAAAGTCAAGGCACTGACAGACCTCATTACCATGGGGAAGTACTTTCAGAAATCTCCCAATGTTTGCTGGGCAGGTTTCTATCAGGGTTGTGCTAAGTGCCATGTCTTAGAGGATCAGAGGTTTCCTCAGATCAGATGAAGAGAAGGGTTCTCCACTGAAAAAAAAAAAAAAGAGAGTCCATCATTTGGCACCGAGCTCAGGGGACTTTCCAGAAATGCCAGACTTCTCTCTTATCAGCAGAAATTCCCTACATACCTAGACAATACTGACTTTGGCCGTGCATTATATGAAGATTGATAAACTCTGTTTTCTAGAAGATAGACATTGTAATTGAACATTAAAGTAGAAAATGGACATTTAGTGAAGAGAAGGAAGTAGCCTACCAAATAGATAAAATTATTGATGGAAACAACAATAAGCAGGGTGCTCTCTAGATTCTGGTGATGTACTCATTACTTTTCTCATTGTTGTGACCAAATATGTGACAAGAAGTACCTTAGGGAGGAAGAGTTTATTTTGACTTACAGTTTGAGGGGGTACAGTCCATCATGGTTGGGAAGGTGTGGTAGCGGGAGTGTGAGGCAGCTAGTCACACCAAGTCAACAGTAGTGATTTGAAGAATTGTGAATGCTGGTACTCAGTTGGCTTTTTCCTTTCCCCCTTTTTATTCAATCTGAGACTTCAGTCCATGGGATGGTGCAGCTATATTCAGGGTGGGTCTTCTTTCTTCAGTTAAACCTCTCCAGAAATGTCCTCACAGACATGCCCAGAGGTGTGTCTCCTAGGTAATTCTGAATCCAAATAAAATTGACAATTAAGATTATTCATCATGGGGCCGGGCATGGTGGCCCAGCCTTTAATCCTACCACTTAGGATGCAGAGGCAAATGGATCTCTGAGTTTGAGACCAGCCTGGTCTACAAAGCTAGTCCAGGACAGCCAGGGTTTTGTTACAGAGAAACCCTGTCTCAAAAAATAAATAAATAACCAAAAAAGAGTACTCATCATGATTGGGAATAAATAACACCAGGTAAGACACAGTACTCCTAATCACTTACTGAATTAAGTACCACTATTGCTATTCTCTTGTGCACAGACAGAACTGGGCTTAGCATGGGAAGGTGACTTCCCCTATCCAATATCACATATTTAAGAAATAGCCAAGTCAAGTATTAAACTGGAGTATATTTTGTTTCAATGACTACTCTTAACCATTACTAGGAAGATGGAAGATGAGTAAGTCTTACCCCCTTTCTTGGGCTATCCCTGATTAGTTCACTCAGAGAAACTCATTCATTCTTCTAAGCCCCATAAGATATTGTTGTGGAACTTTTTCTCTGGAAACAGTAGTCTTCCATTCTCTCCTCCTCTCCTCATCAAATCTCACTCTCAGCTTCACAAGCAGGGGAGAGCAATGTCCATGTAGGTTAGCCTTTGTCCACCAGCATCTAGGATTGGTAAGCTTGGCCCTGACATCTAGAGTCACCATCTTGTCCCAAGCATACACCATATACTCAGAGCCAACATCAAGCTCTGTGAAGGGACAGTAGATGTGCATCCATAGATTTCCTAAGGACTCTGGGGGAATGGACCCCAACATTACTTTGAAACGTTCATTGGTAATACCTGTAGCTAAACTGTCAGATGCCACTCAGCCTGAGCCTGTCTTCCTAAGAACAGATGTGAACTCACCACTACACAGATAAGCCTCGTGGGAAGAGAACAGCCTCTCAAACTCCAGGAAAAGCTCTTACCTCAGAGAAGTGTGTCAAATCAGACATGTCCACAGTGCAATCGAAGTCACTGAGACAAGAGCAATGTCCCTGTCTAGGAAAGGGATTCTCTTGATAGTACTTTCCCACCTCTCCTAGGGTTTAAGGTGAAGAGCACTGAGCTGGGAATGGAAGAACGACTGGGTGGTGAAGTGCCCCCCACCATGGTGTCAGCAAAACCCCTTCCTATTCTCAGAAGCTGTTCCTGATGTCCTTCCTGTACTGAGGAGGTGTTCCTTGGACTGCGGATCAGCTTCAGGAATGGAGAATCATGTGTTGAGGGGACCTGAAGTAGTCAGTAACGGCCAACTTTATAAATCCATGTACTTCTTTCTGCCTCTGCTTGCTTACTGTACACCAGCCACCTTTCAATCTCACCTAACACTGTGAACCAGGAAACAGTCTGTAAAATGCAAACAACATAAAGACCACCCACAGGTGGACCCTCTGACAGGCACTCAACTTCTCTTGATAGTGCTTTCCCAGCTCTCCTAGGACACCCCCTGGAATCTAACCATCCCAAGTTGAACTTTTTTGAAGTTCAGATTTCAATTTCTCCAAGGAAATTCCAGCTCATGTAGAAAGTTACTTGCCATGAGTATCTTTTCACAATATTACAAAATCAGGAAAGGTAGGCTTGTAGAACATTCATTCACTCATAGGCCTACCAGGCTACTTTTATTTTAATTTATTTAGATCCTCTTTCAAATTTTAACCACATGCATACATAGCCATAATAAACTCCACCCTAACTTGGGTACAACTTAGAAGTATCTCTTTTTCTCATTACAACCCTTCATCTCTGTCTTTTGGGAAAGTCCTCACCAATGTGCTTTCCTTCCAGATTATTCCTATAGTCTTTACCCATGCTTCAGGAATAGGATGAATACTTTTTGCTTGCAAGGGTGAAAGTGGTATGTCAACTCAACCAGGTCATGGATTGTTCAGATTACACATTATTTGGGGCCATTTCTGTGAAGATGTTTCTAGAGGAGACTGGCATTTGAATGTGTGACTTGCGTGAGGGAGACCAGCCTCCACAGTGTTGGTAGGTAGCACTCAGTCCGTCTAGGGCCCAAATAAAACAAAAGGCAAGGAAGGAAGTCATCTCTCTCTCTTTTTTTTTTCCTGCCTCACCACTTGGGCTGGGCATCTCACCCCATCTTCTCTAGCTCTTAGTCTGGAATTTATACTATCATCTCCCCTGATTCCCAGGCCTTCAGACTTAGACTAAGTTATCCATTAGTCATCACAACTTCCCAGCCAGCAGATAATAAATCAGGGAACTTTTTGGTCTCAATATTCCCATGAGCTATTTTTGTTAATAAATGTTTTGTGTGTGTACAGATGGATGTACAGAAGTGTTCATAGATAGACTGATGGTAGAGGTGATATATCATACTGTTTCTAAATCTCTGGAGGGCTCATGTGTCTATCTACTAAGAAAATGAAATACTCCAGTCTTGTTCATTTTTTCTTGGTAAATTCCCCTGAGTTCAACAGCATTCATCTGTAAGACTGATGTTTAAGGTTGTGTTCAATTTCCTACCTTTGAGTCTCATTTACCAAGGGAGGTCCACACCACTACATAGTATGCAAGTCACTAAGGGGGTGTGTTTTCATAAAGGAAAGTTTATTTGTAAAGCAGCCAAATATGAGCAAGTGGGAGCCCCAGGTCTCAAATCTGCCACCCCAGGGAGGGTTTAGAGGTATTTATGGGACAACGCACCAAGGTAGTTTGAGGAATGGTGACTGGAGGCAGGGGAAACTCAAGGAATCATGGCCTGGGCATAAGAAATCAAACTTTATGACTCTTCATAGGGAAATCTTCAGATTAGTGGTGGTGTTCATGCGATCCAAGGGTAATTTTCAGCCCTCTGATGTCAAATGGTCACCCATGGGACACCTGCCAATGTCCAAGTGAAGGGTCAGTATTTTCAGCTGGTTTTGAGATAAATAAAAGCAGCCTCCACGTTCCTGCCAAACAACATAGCAGCTGTTACCCCCATGACCGGCTCACCAGAGGTGTTAACAACAGTGAAGCAGAGAGGAGTGGATTAAGTAAGGTAATCTCCAAAGCTGTGGGCAAAAGCAAGTAACTCAAAGCAAAGTGAAGCTTGAGTTTTATTCAAATGTGCCTTCCGTTTCACTTGGTTCCTGCCTCCCTTTCCTTCGAATCAGCCTGGGTGTCAAAGCTTTATTCAGGAAGCCATGACCATGAACCTAATGTCTACCCAATGCTATACTGGAACTGCTAGGCTGTGACTTAGGCCATATTTCCTGCCCATCACCAAACCCTCATAATAGTTCCTGTGACCTACACAGCCGGCTTTGTGTTGCCACATCAGCTGAGCTCTGAGCCCAACCATACAGAGGATCATTCATGCCCCACCTGACACATGTCCCCATTCGAAGACACAATTTGCTGAGAGCACCCTTTCTACTTGAGATTCTTACAGTTAAGGAGCACTCAGCCCGTAGCCAGGAGATGAGTTTATCCTCAGTAAAGCTCACTTGCTACAGCAGAATTGAACCCATGATCTTCCATTTTGTTTTCAAATATGGTTAAATAAGAGTGAAATGCGAGTTCATCTCTGAACATGCCTTGGGAACTAAAAGACTCTCTTTTCTACAAAAGCAGAAAAATTAAACTATTATCCCCTAGAAATAGCAGCAAAAGATGAATATCAATCTATAGAAAAGAGACACCAGTCCAGAATCAAAAGTTGGCTTCAGTTAATAAATACAAGACTACACTGAACATCATTATCAAGCCCCATTCTATTCCCGAGGTGTCTTCTATCCATTGCATGGGAAAGGAGTCTGTTTCTCTACTTGTGACAGTTCTTATTGGCAATCCAATTTCTGAGTTTCATTGTGTGCCCTTTTACCACATAAAAGAATGATGACTTGCTGGCAAAAGGCCCTGAGGAGTTGTCAGACATCCTGATAAATGGGAATCATCCTTGTTTTCAGTATTGGACTGTACATCCCAATGCCACCCTTGTACAATTGTCTGATATCTACAGTGACATCCCAACACCCAGGCATACAGCCAAGATGATAAGTGAGCATCCATGCCCTTGCTGTGCTGCTGCTCTCTAAAGAGCATCCAAGGATGCTTGCTCATAAAGCCCGGCCACAGCCAGCTCATGCCAGCTCCCTGGAGCTGACTGCTAGAGTTCCAGAAACTCAGGGAAGAAAATTCTATCTCATTGAGAACTTGAAGTTGGCTGTGGTGCAATTATTTACACCATGGAAACTGGCAGATCCTACACATAAGCATTGGTTATTAATGATTTTACCAGATGGTTATTAAGCATTTACCAGAATACCCCATTTGTTACTGAGTACTTGGGATTTTATAGATAACTCAGGGAGAGTTTCAAACTTGAGACAGTTGGCTTGTTTTGTTTTGTTTGTTTTTTGAGATCTCACACTGTAGCCCAGGCTGTTAGAACACACTGCATAGCCAAGACTGACCCCAAATTCATTAAGCTCTCTGACCTGAGCCTTCCAGGTATCCCTCCCTCAGGCAGAGGCCCATACCAGACCTTGAGAACAGTTTGACCAGGTCATCTGGTAGCAGAAGTGACTGGGGCCATTTCTCCCTGCATGTTTGCAGTGCTCAGGGCACCCTGGCAGCTTGAAATCAGAGCTTTCACTTGGATACGAACCCCTTCAAACTTCAGACCCTGGCCACCATCTAGAAGTAGGTGCTCCACCTTGTTGGGGGGCTTCCTGCTCAGTACAATGCTTCCTCTTCCCTTGGAAATCTTGCAGGATACAGGAAGTGGATCTTTTCCATAAAGTATTTGAGAAATTCACCTACCCTCATACTGAGAATTGAATATAGAGCCTTTTGCATGCTCGGCAAGTGCTCCACCAAAAGTTATATTCCCAGCCTGCATGTGGAATATTCTGTGTCACCTGTTTCTCTGACTGAGAAGGAAAGTCAAATTTGGAGTGCACACATGAGCCATCACACCCAACTCCAATGTGCTGTGTAACCGTCCCCAGAAAAGAGCAAGAAAGGCAGAAACAGGGAGTCTAAATTCACCTGGAGAAAATATTTGACAAAGAGTGGAGAAAAGAATGTCTCCCTTCCCAATACAAAGATAGGGAAGAGATTCAGGAGCCTATATCCCATACAGGTGCTCCAAGAACTACAATAGCTAACGGGGGCAACTTCTTTTACTCCCTCATCCCAGGAATGAGTTTGCCCATGTTAAAAACTGAACATCTGCAAAACTTTGCTGAAATTTCCTCAACCTGAAAAGCAGGTATCTCAAGAATTTACCAGATCTAGGCTGGAAATATAGCTACAAGGTGGTGCTTTTGTCTGGTGTGTGTAAAGCCTAGGTTCCATCTCCACTGTGGGAAGAGGGAGGTCCAAACACTTCACTGAAAAGAGTGACTTCCATACATCTCTCAAGGGTTCCAGAAAAGAAAGGGGGGCTGTGCTGAGTAGGAAGTCATCTACCCCTAGCAATGGAAGTATCTGTCTCCAGAGGTTGGAACATTTTACACATCTGTACTCTTAAGAGACCATAATCAAAGGAATGGTTCTGAATTTGGGCAGTCTAGGTATTCTGATCATGACAGAGGCTAACAGAGACATGTCCAGGTATGGGTGTCTGGTGTAGATCCCCATGTCTGAGGGGCACTCAGTAATCAAAATAACTAAGAAAACATCCCAATACCTGCACCTGAAATCCCTAAATCTTTATCACACCCAAGGGCTCTCAGGAACTGGGAAGGTAATGGACTGTTGGTCTCATTTTGCAATATGTGACAGGCCAGATACAATAACTTGTTCATATTTGTAAGAGTGACACAGCAACATTGAGAAGTTTGAGACTAATAGATCCTTGCTGAAAAAAAATTGAAAAGACCTCAGAAACTAACAGTGGTGTGTTAATGAGTTAGTGAATGTGAGTGCATTGCTTGATAATAGTTCACATGTGCGCCCAGGACCTGCCTTTAATACTTTGAAGTTTGTTCTTAACGCTCAATTAAACAGAGTATTAACTATTCAAAGGAAAAAGTTAGGTGTTACATTGTGTGTGTGTGACTTTATAAGAAATTAAGAGAGTATTCTTCAAGAAAAATACATTTGACCTATTCTATTATGAAATCACTGATGTCCTTGGTTCCTGTGTTTAAAGTAGATGTGGCCTACACCTCTTAATTAGGTGTTCACAGTTATGTGGTGGGAGACAACTTCAAAACATCCTAGTGAAACTGATTTTGTGACTTGGATTTGTCATATATATATATATATGAGCGAGAGAGTCCAGGGGAGCATGGATTGGTTCTATGCAATTCAGTGTTCAGTGAGTGCCTACTGGATGTTGGCTTTGCTGTTATCAGATATAAATGAATCTCTTAGGAGTCTTGCTTCCAAGATTGTATCACAGATCACTGTATGATCCATGACAGGTTACCATGAGATTCTATATGCCCAGCAAGCTCTCATATGAGGCTGTGTAGTTGGTCCAGAAATGTAAAATTTAAGTGTCAAGATGCCAAGTATGGAGATAAAATTATGAACAGGATGGAATCTATACAACCCCAGAATTTATAGACACATGTGGAGGAAATATCCTTATAAAAATCCTCCATTCATTCCTCATGACTCGGCAAAATCCCAGATCCATTTCATGACCTATGCAGTCCAATATGATGCTGGTGCATCCAAAGCCTCTGTGCCCTTCACCTGACACCTTCCAGCTGTATTCACCTCTTAGCCTTTCTCCAAAACACTGGGCATGGACATCCCAGAGCCATTCTACTTTCTCTTCTTCCTGCCCGGGACACTCTCTCTAAGCCTTCCAGGGTCTGGCTCTTTCTCATGTCCCGCTCAGACAGCTTTTTTCTGAATATCCAAGTTTAGGTCACCAAGTTTATCTTCACCTTTGAGTCTATTATTGTGTGTTTAAAACACTGAGGTTTTATCTTAATGGTAGAGACTTTCTTTTGTTTATCACTGTATCCCCACCCTCTAGGACATATAACTATTCCATAAATGTTGTTGAGTGAATGGGTTTGTTGGAGATAAGATGGGTGTAGGGAGAGCTATTAGAGGCTTTTGAAATCATCCAAGAAAGAATAGGGGACTCCAAGAGTAGAGCCCTGGTCACAGAGACAGAGAAATGAGCAAGGGTAAAGTAGTGCTTGGTGACTGGAAAGGGACAGAGTGTGTGAAATTAAAATGATTGGATGACTTCTATCTTACACATCCAATGAACAATAGCACCTCAGATAGGTAATCCCAGGAGGAGAAAATGATAGTTGGGTATAGATATGACAAATCTGAGGGACTTGGAAGAAACATCCATGCTGTAGATAGAGGTTGGAGAGGTAACAGCAACCACATAAGGGTTAGACTCTTCAGAGAAAAATACGTATGAAATGAAGAGAAAGATGCAACTGGTCCTGAGGCACACCAGCAAAAAGACGGACAGTGAAGAAAGCAGAGCCCACAAGGAAGATGATGGGAACCTGGACATTTATCTTTCTGTGTCATGGAATCCAGGGGAACATGAAGGTTCCAAAAAGGCAGAAGTGATTCATGGAGCTCAATTCAGCAGAGCGGTCAAGGAAACTAATGAGGAGAACGTGTCCACTGGGCGTGATGATCAGGTGTTCATAGGCATCTCACCCTCTGTAAAACTGTGGCTGTAACTCAACTGTGACACACTGAAGACGGCATGGGATGAGCATAATTCTAACAGGAAGTTTGGATGAGACTAAAAGGAAAAAGGACGTGGAGTAAAGAGGGCATCAGAACGTTTGGTGCAAGAAGGTCCTTAGTGACAAGAGAGACTGGCAGTGTTTGTGGTAAGGGTTACAGCCCATAAAGTAAGGCAGATTGGAAACAAGAAAGAAGAGATTAAATGGTGGAGTGAGGTCAATTGGAGTTTGGAAGGGAGAGGCAGAAGATGAATTAGATCAAAGGGATACTTCATTCTCTGAGTCAGAAATGAAGAAAAAAAGATTGAGATGATATAGTTGACATTATCAGTGAAATTGAATGACCTCAAGTTTCCCAACAAAATAGGCAGCTGGCGGCTCAAGATTTTTAATGCAAGAATGGCCACTCTTATTTTATTTTATTTTTAATGGGAGCCGAAAAGTTCCTTATGTGAGAACAGCAGCTTAGAGCATGCAAACTCTGCAGTGTGGCTATTACCAAATACCTGCTTTTCTCTGGGTATGTGAAATTTTGCCAGGAGCTACACAGTGGGCAACTATGAAACCAGCCGCAAACACCGTGGGCACTGAATAGTGGAACCTCTGAGAAGAACACATGTTGTCAGGGTTCCATTAATGGAAAAAGAGTGGACTCTGTGTGGCCTCTCAGAGGAGGGAGAGAATATAAAAGCCCTTCAGACGCTACATGTGGTTTTTCCAGGTCTGTCTGCCTCCTATTGTGTGATGGGATGTGCCCTGATATTACAGTAGGGCGATGGGTCTTAGCCATGGTTTTCACTCTGTGCTGAATCCCACGGTGCTTCAAACGTGGTCTAACCACTTCACACCCCATCCCATTTACTCCACCACTAACCTCCAGAAACATAAGTGAAGTAAACCTCTACTCTTTACAAATTACCTACTTTTAGGCATTTTTGTTTTAATAACAGAAAGCAGATCAAGAGGTTTATAAATATGAAATATGTTATAGAACAATAATATAATATATAAATTATTTATTTCATGTAAATATAAAAATGTAGAAGAGGTTTTCTGATATTTGTCAGAGAACCATGACCTTTTAAAGGCTAAAGTATAACTTCCAAGCTTCATCCGACGTCAACAAATGGATCAAACCCTGGAAGTACACAGCTATGTCCAAACCCGTCAGATGTCTGCATGGAAGTAAGCTTCACCAGAGCACAGTGTGTGCTTTGTTTATGTAGAGTTTGCAAAGTTCGGACGCCTTTCAGTGCATCCTGTGTACGCTGGTAATTTAATCCCTGGGGTGGTGACGTGAGAAACAAAAGAACCTTTAAAAGGCAGTCCTCACTGAGGTCCCTAGATCACTGAGAGCCCTGCCCACAGGCAGGATTAATGTAGTTCTCATGGGACACTCACCCTGTCAGTTCCCAAGGGAATGGCTTCTTACAAGAAGAGAACTGATCCCAATCTTGGATCTCTGGCTTCAGTGTTTGGAAGTGAACCCTTGTGCCTGTGTATACACTTGCTACGATATCATCAGTCCCTAGGCCTCCCAAGAGACCAAACTGATGGGCCCACTCAATCTTGGACTTTCAGCTTCCTGAACTGTGATGAAATAAGTGTTTTAAATATTTAAAGTTGTCTCTCTTGGGCAGTTAATTGTCAAAACAAAGAAGGAAAGAAAGAGAAGGAATACAGCAGTGTCCCTGACTTCTTTGACGCTCCAATAAGACTGAGGACTTTTAAAAGAAAAGAGTCCCAATGGTTCAGAGAGCCTAGAGAATTTACTAACTGGGGTTTATGGAAAATGTCAGCTTGTTTACTTTGGGGATAGATTCCAGCTTTGCACAGTAAGACAGAGTAAAAGACACTCAAGTTAGAGACTCTTTTCCCATTGTCGATGTTTACCTTAGCCTGGACTTTGACCCCCAGAGTTTATAAGATGTCCATAAAGCAACGCTAGGTTTTCCATACTGTCCCAAAGTAGAAAATACTTACCAAATGACTTTCTTCCTTTTCTTGCTAGTTTATGGAAAATCTAACTTTTTTAAAACTTTTTATTGACTCTTTGTGGATTTCATATCATGTACCCCAATCTCAGTCATCTCCCCATCCCTTTATATCCACCCTCTGACCTTGCAGTCTCCCCCTGAAAAGAAAAAAAAAAAATAAGATAGAATAAAATAAAAATCTTGTCATAGAAGGTGTAATGTGTCCCAGTGTGTCTCACAGTATACCTTCTTGTCCACACATCTTTACTTGTAAAATGTTTATTGCAATGAGTCTGGTTAGAGGCCTCTGGCTTCGGCTACATTATCTATACTCTACTCCTGGGGACTCCTCTCCGATATACTGTTGTCATGTGTCATGTTCCTGCAGCCTCAGATCTGCAGGACCAGCCCTTTCACATGCTCCATCAGATCATTAGAGGAGGCGGATGTTGGGGTGGACCAACTCAAAGCCCTGGGTCTGGGCCTGGGAGGTAGCTGAGTTGGTCAGCTCACTAGCTTTCCTGAACGCTCACCACCAGGGCAAGATGTCCAGCAATGCTCTGGCTAGCTCACCTGATACCTCAGTTAGGAAGGGATGGGGTCAGCTCTCCTGCTCTCATGTCCTTGGGGTCAGCTCTCCTGC
>CAJQZJ010000316.1:498845-528485 GCA_907164525.1 Lophiomys imhausi | reverse complement strand
TATTCACTAAATCTAACTTATATTAACCTATCAGCCCCTTCACCCAGGCTCATCGAAACAATTCTAGTTAACACACACACAGAAAGAGAGAGAGAGAGAGAGAGAGAGAGAGAGAGAGAGAAAAAAAAACTTGAAAGTACGGGGTACTTTTTGGGACCAAGAAGTGGTTCTGCAGGACATTGGGATAAGAGGTGCTAATGGCAGGGACATATGATCATAGATATATTTTTTCCATATATATTTTCCATATATTTATATATATATATATGGAAAAATATATAAAAGGTAAAGAAGCACACTAGATCCAGACCAGTCCCCCCAGCTCCAAGACATCCCTGGGCCTTCCATTGGCAACACAGATCTTTCACTGAGGCACCAACTTAAAGCAAAGAAACAAGTCCAACTGCTGAAGTCACACGTGGCAAGATGGATATCGACCCTGTAAGTAACTTCAATAAATTCACTGGCTCATCAAGCTATACTTGGGTGGAAATTTTCCTTTGGTCCATCATGGTGCCTAACCTGGTATGAATAGATGGTTGTTCATGTCTCCCTGGAAAAAGTCACATAACTTCTCAACTATTCCTTGATTTTATGACTCAAAAGAAATCCTACCACTTTCCTCAAGGAACACTCTATGCAGTAGGGTTGAGAGGCAGTGCTGATGCCATGTGGGTTCTAGGGACTGAGGTTGGTCATTAGGCTTGACGGCAGGCACACCTATTTGCTGAGATATCATAGGCACCAGATTTTTATGCTTAACCTGCATTATTAACCCCCCCCCACTTTGTTAAACCCAGTCAATCAACAAAACAATAAACCAAGTGCTACTTACAGCACTTGCCAATTCTGTGATATAAGTGTTCCAACTATGGCCAGTTCAAAGCCATCCTAAGATCACCAACCATAGAGTTGGTGTTGTTTATATAGAACATACATGAAGATATAGAATTTTTTCTTGTGCAGGGCATATGATACAGCTTACAGATGACACAGTGTACAATAGTCTTTCCTATAGACTCCACATAGCTAGTTGACTTGGGATACTTTTGGATTTTTGCTTGTTTCTTAAGAAGAGACACACAGTAGTAAACCATTGCACATATTTCTACCACAGTGATGACAATAAGGCTAAAAAACACTCTGAAAAGAAGAAATGTAAAATAATTATGCCAAGATATGTGTATGGATGGGGAGGAAGGGGTATATATTGCATTCGTGCTTGTATACACAAGTTAGTACATATGCAGGTGTGTGTGTGTGTGTGTGTGTGTGTGTGTGTGTGTGTGTGTTTAGGACAAAGGTTAGTTTCAGGTGTCTCCCTCTATTGTTCTCTACCTTATTTTATGAGACAAGGCCTTTCAAAGAAACTGTAGACTAACCAAAACCTGAAGACCAAGTATGAAAAGTCCTCTTTTGAGTTGCTCAGAGTTTCACAAGAGACTCCCAAAATTATTATAGGATATTACTGTAATTCTTGGTTTCCCCCAGAGGAAGAAGCTAAGTCCCTGTTACTAAAGATACTATATACTTCAGACATAGAACCCAGAGGATCCAACCTTGATCTAACATGAAGACTTCCTTCCTGAGTACTAGCTTTCATGATACCTGAAGGTACCATGCAAGTTTCCAGATGGAACTAATTATACTACCCAACTATAATGCCTATGAACCACAACAATGGTCAGCATGATGCAATAAAGTAAGGATCCAATAATGGCATGAATACCTTGGCAGTAACCAACAGCTCTCTAACTGAATGCACCATGCGTAGTACTGGAAACCTAGCAAACTACTCAGTGCTAGTGAAGTCACGAATCTTGGAGGAGAACCTTCAACCACCATTTTACTAAGCCAGAATAATCCCTAACTATACTCTTTGTCCTAAATATTTATCCTTATACCCAGATAATTGTAGCTGTCACCCCTACCAAGGTCACTTCTCTTTGCAACAAAGACCATCACAGAAAATTACAACTGATCAAAATGCAGAGTTGTAGAGCCCAGTCCCAACTGACAGACCTACAACATAACCCCCATACCTAAGGCTCATGATAAGAGATCATTGTGGAAGAAAGGGAGGAAAGACTGTAAGAGCCAGAGGAACAGAAAGTCCACTATGAGACTGTGTCTCCTAAAAATGACAGGGAAGCTACACCTATGAAATCTCACCAACACGGCTGCCTAAACACAACCTGAACAAGAACAACACCAATCAACATGCTTATGTTGAAGGAGGAAAGCCCAGGAAGCTTCAACCCTAGACAAAGACCTACAGACAACTAAAGAATGCTGAGAGTTAGAGAAATAGTTTTTCCTA
Organism: Lophiomys imhausi; assembly: GCA_907164525.1. Classification (NCBI taxonomy): domain Eukaryota; kingdom Metazoa; phylum Chordata; class Mammalia; order Rodentia; family Muridae; genus Lophiomys; species Lophiomys imhausi. Next base: position 526,165 of record CAJQZJ010000316.1, on the reverse strand, counting down.
GGGAAAGCACATCAATCAGTTATCTAATACCAAATGACCAACCCTGAAGATGCATAAAAGTAGTGGCATATAGACTGAGTAGGTTGTATTTATATATCTATGAATACACACACACCCCTACCCCTACATAACAACAATTAAAGAAAAAGAGACCATGAATTTAAAAGAGAGCAAAGGGGAGGAGCATATGTAGGATGGGTAGGAAGGATTAAAAGAAGGGGGAAATGATATATTTATATTATAGTCATATATATATATATATATATATATATATACCCTAGATAGATAGATAGGTAGGTAGATAGATAGATAGATAGATAGATAGATAGATAGATAGATAGATAGACAGATAGATGAAAGAATCAAAGAACCCAAGGCTCACTGATGCAGCTAGATAACTAGATTGACTGGCAAACCACAAGGATCCTCCTGCCTCCACCTCCCTAGTTTTAGCATATATTACCACACCCAGCCTTTTATGTGGGTGTTAATGATCCAAGCTCAGGCTGTAAGCTTGCAGAGCAAGCACTTTACCCCCTAAGCCATCCCCCAAGCCCTTTTACCTTAGTTGTTACTAAATTACTTAACTGGAAATCTATATTTACACACACACCCCACAACCAGCTCACAAAATTCCTAAAAACTTCCAACCCTGAGAACATCAGTGGACAGAGGAGGCCTGGAGAGAGTCACACCTGCCCCCTCATGTACCCATAATCTCTGAAGATGGGAGAGATGGGTGGCAGTCACTTAGATCAGCTGCTCCACCAGATGTCCTGTGCCTTCCCCTCACAAACAGTTGCGGCTGTTGAAAAGGATGGAGTCTGGGCTCTGATGTGGCCCTGGCGTGTTCTTTTCCTCCCATCCTTGCAGATTTGACCTATTTTCAGATCAGAAAAAAAAAAGTGTTGATTGATTCTCCAGTTGCCAGCTTTGGCTACTGGTTTACAGACCTCATTCTATCCCATAGTCACAGCCCAAGCTTTGACAACACTTCCCATAACTGCAGGTCCAGAAAGAATAGCACAGCTGGGAATCATTTTAAAGACAATTAAGACTAATGAGCTGACTCAGCAGAAGCAGCAGAAAAGGCAGGAAATGGCCTTGGCTAGAGGAGAATTTTGCCTTGGTGGCTGGTAGAGGGCAGTTAGAAAGTAAAATGAGAGATCTGATTTATTAACAAAGATGAGGATTTGCTGGGCCGGGCCATGACTTTAGCTGAGTCAGAGGCTGTATGTCCATTGACATTGTTGTGGACAGTCATACCCTTTTCTATACTATTAGTAAGAAGGTAAATTAATTCAGCCTCCATGAACAACAATTAACAGTGAGTCTCACAGACTGGAATTCACATTCCCTGTTGCTCAAGGATACTTGTAGCCACATTGTTTGATCTTATAATGCTGGGTTAGATGCAAACTTGATCTATTTATAGGTAGTTTACTAAATGACAATACTATAAATCCAGACAAATAAGTACGATTAAACCACTAAAAAGAGAATAGTCATTCTTCATGACCTGTTGTTGAATAATCTTAAAGATATTAAGTGCAAAGAGCAAAGCAAAGTATAGTACAGTTTGGCAATTTTAAATAATATACCTGTATACCTAAGTGGACATAAAATATCTTTGGAAGGATATTCAAAGAAAGTGGATTTACCCTCAAAGGAAGAAAACTAATAAAGAACATTAGATGATGACATCCTTAATCATCAGAGAAATGAAACTCAAGACGACTCTGAGATTTCATCTCACACCTGTCAGAATGGCTAAGATCAAAAGCTCAAATGACAGCACATACTGGTGAGGTTGTGGAGAAAGGAGAACCCTCCTCCATTGCTGGTGGGAGTGCAGGCTTGTGTAACCACGATGGAGGTCATTCTGGCGATATCTTAGAAAACTTGGAATAGCTCTGCCTCAGGACCCAGCCATACCACTTCTGGGTATACATCCACATGATTCCTCACCAAATCACAAGGAAGTTGCCTCATCTATGTTCATAGCAGCCTTATTTGTAATAGCTAGAAACTGGAAACAACCCAGATGTCCCTCAACTGAAGAATGGATTAAAAAACTGTGGTACATTTACACAATGGAATACTACTCAGCTATCAGAAACAAGGAAATCATGCAATTTGCAGCCAAATGGATGGAACTAGAAAAGCTCATATTGAGTGAGCTAACCCAGACTCAGAAAGATGCACATGGCATCTACTCACTTATAATTGGATTTTAGCCATATAATACAGGATCATCATCCTACAAAAGTATCAGGAACATAGGCTTTGTTACCTGTTAATGGGACAATTTGCCCTAATGGTGCTACCATGTAGGCCCCCAGTGCAAGAGGAAGCTCTTAGCCCCTCATATGACTGTTGAACTGAGAGGGGCTGATATGTAGTGACAGTCCACATCAGAGGAGTGGGATGGGTGGGAGAGGGAGGAGAGGGTGGGAGGGTGAAACCGGGAGGGGTGGAAAGAGGGCACTATGCTGGAGATGTAACTTGAAGTAATAAATATACATTTAAAAAAAGAACATGAGATGAGAAACACTTTTTAATATATCAGGAATGACTAATTTTGATTGTCAATTTGTTTGGAGCTGTAGTCCATTTTCTCCCTTGCAATCCAGATCAACTTCCCAAGCTGGTATCAAAAGTCCCATTTTTGCCTGGCATGAGGAAGCCAAAGTGGGCCTCTCAAAAAACAAAAAACAAACAAACAAAAAGTGGCAGTCTGGAGCTGGTTACGCAGTTAAGAGCACCTACTGCTCTTCTAAAGGACCTGGGTTCAATTCCCAGCACCCACACAGCAGCTCACAACTGTCAGTAACCCCAATTCCAGGGGATCTGATACCCTCACACAAACAAGAAGACAGAATACCAGTACACATAAAATTTAAACATAAGTAAATCATTTTTTAATTTAAAAAAAATTAGTGGAGATGCCAAGGAGTAGTGAGGTAGGATGGTTAATTAAAAAAAAAAAAGTGGTAATCTTAATTTCCAGTTCAGAGGATTCACTGTCATTGCTATGTTCCTGGTGAAAGCATTCCTTTCTCTAAAATCAAAACCTCCAGGCCAAAAGAGCAGAGTGACAGGACTAGGAAGCAAAAACTTTGCTAGTGAGTCTACAGGGGTAACATGGAACAGTGTCACTTATTTTGGCCATTTGCTCTTGGGCAAAACAGTCAAGAGCCCCTGTTTCCATGATGAAGGGGAAACTAGAACTACTTTCCACTACTCCCACACTCCCATAGAGGACACACGTGCAATCACCTTGGCCATTTGTAACATAAATTCTATTGCCATATACTGTTTTTGCAGACTCTGAGAATAAGAGATTGGCCCCTTTTCTCAGGCTTGAGCAGGCTTATCTAAAGTGTCCACTAAGACTCCTTATCCTGGGTCAGATGGTGCCTGGCCTTCTAGCAGAGAGGAAGGAGAACCACGAGCAGCTAAGGGTATTAAAAATATCATACCCTTGACCATGGCTAGTAGGTAAACCATTTCCAACAAGGGTTACTATTGTTTATCCCATGATATAAAAATGACTGTTGTGGTAAGAAGTCCTTGAACTTTGAGGCCAGTGAAACAACTGAATACAGGCAGGACTACTAATGGCCCAGACTCTGTAGGAATAAAGGTTTTGGTCTCTCTACCAGGTAAAGAACCAAAACTAGCTTTGATGCTTCCTGAACATGAAGGAACACAGAGTAGACTGGAAAAGAGTGATTATAAATACCAGCCAACACCAGGTGGTAAGTTAAGTTAAAGAAACACTAATATCATGAGGATTTCCTTCCTTGTTATGCAGTGAATGCTTGTGTTAGTAGACATTTCTCATTTCTCATTCTCTTACCATATAAAATTGAATGGTGATAATTTTCACACTATACTCTTTATATTATAGAGGGAAAGAGTAAGCATCATGCACGAACTTCAGCTCTTCTGCAGTAAAAGTAATAGACAGAGCAGTGGAAATTATGGCCATTATACTGTCTTTATTTGGAGGTTAACTATAGCTTAAAGAGATGTGTGCCAAATAACAAGGTGTGGCTTGGATGGCTCTGTATGACAGCTTACCCAGGCCCAAAGGGCCCAGATAAGCATTCTTCCTAGGCGTGTCTCCGAGGATGCTTCTGAATAAGAAGCATTCAGTTTTGTGAACTCAGCAGCTTGGTCACCCTTCTCTGTGGGTGAACATCATCTGCACTTAGAATTGGATTTATCCCATCAACTCCCCAGTTCTCAGGCTTTTGGGCAAGAACCCAATGACCCCCACTGGGTCTCCAACTGATAGATGGCATATGTGAGCCCTTCTTGACCTCTGTAACTGAGTAATCCAGTTATTCATGATAGATGATTGATGATAGATAAATAGATAGATAGATAGATAGATAGATAGATAGATAGATAGATGATAGATAGATAGATGATAGGTAGATAGATGATAGGTGATAGATGATTGGTAGATAAATAGATAGATAATAGATATATGATAAGTGATTGATAGAAGATAGATGATAGACAGGCAGACAGATAGATAGATAGATAGATAGATAGATAGATAGATAGATAGATGATGGATGATAGGTAAATGATAGATGATAGATAGATAGGTAGGTAGATAGATAGATGTGTGTATAGAGAAATTTATATTTATCATAGTTTGATTCTGTTTCGTTGGAAAAGGACTACCAAGGTTGGTTACACTATGGGTTTCACCCATACCCAGACTCAATATAGTATCCTCATGTAAGCCAATCAGCTCCTCATCCACTGAGGATTTCTATTGCCTAAACTCAACAAAGAAGCCAGAGGGCAAAGAGCTCTTGGCTAAAATCAAAACAGGTCAGCCTCCTGGGCACAAAGCAGGAAGAAAAATTATTGTGGTCCAGGTTGGGGTGAAAGATGGAGTGGGCAATGGAAGCCATGGCAAAAACTCATTTCCTTAAGGATTCCCCCCTTAGGAACCTGAGATCAAAATCAAAATCAATAAGGCACAGCGTCTATTTAGATTAAGAGTGTTATCTATTATCTTTCATTTTCCCTGGTCTTGGTTTCCACTTTTGTAAATGGAGAAGGTTTACTGACTACCATCTATAGGTGAATATCTTACTGGCCTCTTGGACACAGGGGCTCACTACCCAAGCAACCATGATGTGAGCTCTTACACAGGAGGATAGCGATCTCCAAAGCAGAAACTCTCTGTAGTCTCAGGGCAGACTAGTATCCCAGAACTCTCAACCCAGAAAGCTATCTACTCTACCTCAGAGTCCATTTGGAAGTACTGTTCTTTAAAATAGCATTATCCGCCTACAGAATCCACTCACAGTGTTTCTCATGTGCCTCTCCACCAGTGGTTTGACTCGGGGCAACAGAGGAATGCTCTCCACAAAGCTTCTTGTTGCATAGTTTAAAAACATTGTCTTCAAGAATGACTCCACACCACAGCACAAGAGCTTTTAAGTTTATTTCCTCCTTAATAAAAATAAGCTATTGCGCCGGGCGGTGGTGGCGCACGCCTTTAATCCCAGCACTTGGGAGGCAGAGGCAGGCGGATCTTTGTGAGTTCGAGGCCAGCCTGGTCTACAAAGTGAGTCCAGGACAGCCAAAGATACACAGAGAAATCCTGTCTCGAAAAACCAAAAAAAAAAATAAATAAAAAAAAATAAAAAAATAAAATAAAAATAAGCTATTATTATGTGATAATTATTTTTAAAAACAACAATAAGAGTTTTGAGGCAACCAAGCTGCTAAATGAGTTGCAGCATGGAACTTCTTGCTAAGTAGTAAAATTGCATTCCAAAACACTTGCAAACAACCTAATCAGCCAGGTGTTAGGCTCTCAATCACAGGCCTGAAAACACATAATCAAGTATCAGTCAGCAGGTGTTTTAAGTGAAGATGGAAATAAACAGTTGCCTTTGTGGTTGTTTAAGGGGTTTCACAACATTAAGATGAAGAATCTTATCCTCAAACAAATCGGCTTTCAAAGGCACCTCAGCTCAGTGAACCCAGGCAGTAACCATCATAGGAGACTTCAACCATAACTGCAGTTTAAAAAGCCCTTGGGCTTACCAAGGAAATCTGTTTATGTCCTTTATTCCCAGGACATTCACAGGCTAACCCTCAGGCAGGGTGAGTCTTTCAGAACTCACTGGAACACAATAACTTATCAAATGAAAGATTTTTGATCCACTTAGAGAAAAACATATTCAGAATGTGTTTATTCATGAAGTGCCACAACTCTGGGGACTTGTCCCACCTGTCTCTCCAATGTGACAGGGGAAGGACTGGGAACTCTGAAGAAAAATCCATCACTTTTTTCCTTCCCCACACATTCAAAATGGCTTCTCTGTGTCCCCATAGTTAATCTAACTTAACCTTGTGAAAAATGCTGACAGATTTGGGGAACAATTTAAGGAGACAATCTTCCATAGAAAGCAATCTACTAAACCAAAATTGAGAAATCTGGAAGTCTGAGTAACATTGATATTGCTGTGAAGCAATACCGTGACCAAGGCAACTTTTAAAAGGGAGCATTTAATTGAGGGGTTGATTACCGTTTCAGAGGGTGAATCTAAGACCATCTTGTCAGGAAGCATGGCAGCAGGCAATCAGGCATGGCACTAGAACAGTAACTGAGAGCTTACATTTAACCTACAAGTTGAAGGCAGAGAAGAAAAGAGCTAACTGGGAATGGCATTGTCTTTTAAAATCTCAAGTCCACTCCCAGTGACACATCTCATCCAACAAGGCCACACCTCCTAACCTTCCCAGACAGTTCCACCAACTGCTGACTAAGCATTCAAATATATGAGCCTGTGGGGCCATTTTCATTCAAATCACAACACCAGGTTTGAACAGGTCAGAAACTCAGAAAATGAATCAGCCCAAGAGGCATCACGTTTCATTCCCACCAGTCCCTGAAACCTGCTGGGAACTGAAGATCTCATTATGACTTCTCATTGATGTCATTTTTCCTTTTCTGCCATTGAATTCAGCGGATCCCTTGGTAGTGTGCACTTGAGGCTTTTGCATCTTGGAATCTGTAGTCTGAGTCTATTTGAAAAGATAGTTGAGTCCTACCAGTTGTGGTTGTGCACACCTGTAACCCCAGCACTCAAGAGCCAAATGCAGGAGGACCCCTATCTGTATGCCAACCTGGACTACACATCATGAATCCAAGGCCAGCCTGGGTAATTTAGTGAGGCCCTGTCTAAAAGGTAAAGTTTCCTCTGTCAACAGGGAATCTAGACATCTCCGGGCCTTTCTGGCATTCCTTTGTCATGCCAATCCCTTCTCTTTTTCTAATGTACTGTGAAATGTTAATCTAGCAGACCTCTGCCTACTGGAGGGAAGTCATTAGCCCTTTGGGCCTCTACCATTGTTGGGTTGCATAACATTAAACTGAAATATCCTCAAAATTCTACCACACAAACAACTCAGACCAATTCAAAAGAGAATTCTCCCTCATCGTGGTATTTCAATGGAGTATTCCTCTCATTTCAGAGAGAAAATGAAATTCAATAAGAGGGGAACTCCCGCAATTCTTTGCTTGTGCCTAAGTCCCAGAACTGATGGGATGTATACATATTTTAAAAGGAGAAGGGGGGTTCACTAGAATGGCATACACTGCAGAGACTGCATAGCCCAGAAGTGGGCATCTGCACACTGAAAAGGCCAAGACCCCAGTAGATGGTCAGTTAATGAAGCCGGACGCCTCAACAGCCATAATCTGACTCTGAAGGCATAGAAGACTCATGGCGAGTCCCGGATGTTCAGTCAAGGCTGAAGAAGCTGGCGTCTCATATCGTGAAAATGGCCACGGTGCAGCAGCAGCAGCAGCAGGCAGTGGTGGAAGCAACAATACTCACCAGCAGGAAGCAAAGACATATAGGCGACATCTTTCTCAGAGCTCTTTCCATCTGGGATACCCACTGGGAAGTGCTGCCCACCTTGAGAGAGGGTCTCTCCTCCACTAATCCATTGTGGAAATGTCCTTACAGACCCCACAAGAGGCACACTTCTTTGTTGGTTCCAGATCCCATCAAACTGACAATCAAGATTAATCATATCACACACACACACACACACACACACACACACACACACACACACCTGGCACAGTGCTGCGGGCCTGAAATCCCAGGAATTAGGAAACAGAAGCAAGATAATAAATCCAGACCAATCTGGTCTACATAGCAAGGATCCATCTCAAAAAAAAAAAAACCCAGCAGCTAGGGGTGTGGCTCAGTGGTAAACCCTTGCTTAGCATGCACAGGCAATGCCAAAAAAATATTAATTTTTCTTATAGGAATGTGGTTTATTTACACAAGTATATTCCTTACTTGGTGCTTTCTTTCTAAGAGTTTTAATTATTTTACATAGTGACCTTGTAGGCTATTACAGCCCACACCAGCATTCTTTTATCCACTATTTTGCTGTTTGTTTAATATACTTGCTAAGATTTTAATTGACATGGTAATTACATATATTTAATTGGGTACAGTGTAGCATTTCAATACTTCTATACAATATATAATGATCGGGCCAAGGTAATTGGCATATCTATTATCTCAGGTATTTATCGTGTTGTTATGCTGGGAAGGAAACAAACTCTGCTACCTACTTGGAAATATTTGATTAATTGTTGTCTATCACAGTGATCTCATTGTGTTACATAACATTAGGATCTATTCCTCCTCCTCCCATCTTCCTGCACCCTCTGCTCATTAACCACCCCTGCTCTATCATTCCCTCCCCCAGCTGTTTTGTTTTATGTGTAATATCTTACATAAATCAAAACTGTCTTGTGTCTTCTGTTTCTGAGTTACATAAAGATACATGGATGTATTGAAAGAAGGGGCTTTATGACAACTTGGCACACCCATTCATGAAATATATGATGTAGGCTTAACACTCTAGCAAATAAGATTATCTTCCAATTGCACATGTTATGATGTTAGGATATGAAGAGACAGAGCTGAGATACAGCTCTGTGGAAGAAGACATGCTGAGGACATGCAAAGAAAAGTAAAGGATAAGAAAACAAATCAAACAAATAGCTAATAGAAGTGTTAGAGATGTAGCATTTGGTACCTCAGTTGGCAGAATGTCCAGGGCTTGATCCCCAGCACTGCATAAACCAGGTGTGGAGGTGCTTGTGTGCACCCTATCACTTGAGAGGTAGAGGATGTTAGATCCTAAATTCAAGGCTGTGCTGTGTGGATGGCTCTGTCGGTAAAGCAATTACCACACGAGTGTGAAGACCTGAGTTCAAATAAACCCTCCTAAGACCAGACACAGTGGTGTGTGTGCTTCTGATACCAGAGCTGCTGGGGTGGGATGGGAGGTGGGCACAGCAGAGCCCTCAGACACTCACAGGCTAGCTAGTCTGACACACCCAGTGGCAAAGAAAAGACCCAGCCTCAAATAAAGTAAAAAAAAATCAAGGTCATCCTTTCATTCTCGCACACCTGTCAAGTCATGTGTTTGCCTGCACTCACAGCATGAACACTCATGCACACATACACGTATCACGCACACACACAACCAACCCACAGAAGATTTTTTAAAGGAGTTCAAGGTAATCCTCAGCTACACGGAGTTTGAGGCCAGCCTTATACACATGAGACTATGTCTCAACAACAACAAAAAAAACATATGAAAGGCTAATAGAGGAAATTCTAAGACATGAGTATGACCTAGGGAATATATTTTTCATGTATAATTATGTTACACACACCATTGCCAAGATGTCAACACATAATGTATTACTACTCTACATATTTAGAAACATCAATATGTAAAAATAATGGACCTAGAGCTCCCCACCTACCCATGCTGTCCCCACACTTTCAGGCCTTTTCACCCTTCTTCAAAGAACCCTTTTTTTCCCCCAGCAGTCAAGTGACTACTTCAGAGATCCATAACTGGTCCAAATGCAGAGAATAAGTGACCATGGGGTGTGTATCCTTAACTGATACCTATTCAACACATTCCCTCCATGTAAAGCTCAGGAATCACTGAAGAGAGGGGAAGAAAGATTGTTAGAGCCAGAAGACCAGGATGCCTGTGGCTAGTGTCTTCTAGACATGCCAAGGAAGTTGCACCCATGAAGTGTCAATAATATGGTTGCCCAAAACAAGGCCTTGCCAACTTACATGGGGGAAATTTCCCAAGGTCCCACCGCTAGATGAAGAGTTACAGACAATCAATTGCTGAGAGATAATCAATTTTCTCCAGGGACAAGCCCCCTGACACATTATTCAACGCCAAGTGGTCAGCCCTAAACACATGTATATACAAACAAAACTTATTAGGGGTGTGTGTGTGTGTGTGTGTGTGTGTGTGTGTGTGTGTGTGTGTGTGCAATAATAATAATTAAAGAAGAAAAAAGCTGTGGTGGAAGTTATGATTTCTTTAGAAACACAGTTGTTTTGAATGAATGTGTTTTTGTTTTGGTTTCAAGTATAGGATGTGGATGTACTTTGTCTACTGATGAAAAAACAGACTCATGAAAGGGGCATGCGAAACATCCTGATGGAAGAGCATATGTTTTGCCAGCTGGAAACTGTCATGTGTGAGGAACATGCTTTTGATGGAAAACCTTCCTTTGATGGACAGACTCCTTGGAGAGCGTATGATCTTGGTTAACAGGAAGTACTTGGTGCAGAGGGTGTGAAGTTGTCCACTTGGAAAGCATCCTTGTGCAGAGGTATAAATGGAGGCCCTGGAAACATGGAGGGGCTTCGGCTTGGCATCATTTCTCATCACTGCTTCACTTTGAAAGACTCCAGACAATGCTTTGCTGAAGTTTGCTGTTGCCGAGGTTTGCTGAAGATCAGGCCCAGGTTGGGCTGAGCCCAGTTCGAGCCCTATTTGGGATCCAGGAAAGCCTCTGCTTCTTCAGCTGTCCTTGGCTGGTGCTCCGGGTTAACTGTGTTCCCATTGCTGATTGTACCTATTCTTGTGTATGCTGTTTTGGCTGGACTGCTGGGGAATCGCCCCAAGGACCTATGGCTAAAGAAGTCTACATCCTCTATTAATAGCCTTTCTCCTGCACCTCAGGTCGCTGGGTTGGAAGGTGTATAGAGATATTAAAATAAACAGTTTAAAAGTATGTCTTCAGCCGGGCAGTGGTGGCGCACGCCTTTAATCCCAGCACTTGGGAGGCAGAGGCAGGCGGATCTTTGCGAGTTCGAGGCCAGCCTGGTCTACAAAGTGAGTCCAGGACAGCCAGGGCTACACAGAGAAACCCTGTCTCGAAAAACCAAAAAAAAAAAAAAAAAAAAAAGTATGTCTTCAAAAATTTGTTAAGAGTTTAGAGGACAGGGGCGCAGGGAGTTAGTTATAATGAGCACTATAGAAAGGTTTTACAAACGGAACTGACCCCCAGAAGAAAACATTTAATACTTTTGTATACAGTTTGCAGTCAATTCTCTTATACATAACCATTCTACAAATACACAATTGCATTTACTTGTTTCTAGGAAATGAAATCAACTGTTTTATAGCACTTTTTTTTTTTGAAGACAGGGTTTCTCTGTGTAGCCCTGGCTATCGAGGATCTCTCACTCTGTAGACCAGGCTGGTCTTGAACTCACAGAGACCTGCCTGCCTCTGCCTCCTGAGTGCTGGGATTAAAGGCATGCACCACCATGCCCAGCAGTTATAGACAGTTTTGAATTGCCATGTGGGTGCTGGGATTTGAACCCAGGTCCTCTGGAAGAGCAGCCAGTGATCTTAACCACTGAGCCATCTCTCCAGCCCCTATATACTTTTTCTTAACTTGACAATATTGTAAACAATTTCCAAATCAGAACCTTTAGATCAGCCTCAAGCCTTACAACAGCTACTATTGTTTATCCCGTGTTATGGCTCACATCTGATTTAAGCATCTCCCACTGAGAAGTATTTGTTTTATTTCAATGTTTCTATCTTTCCCAACAATGTGGCTTTGAGAATCTTCATTATTATTATTATTAACTCTTTATTGTTTTCTATTTTGTGAATTTCATATCATGCACCTTGTTCCCATCCATCTCCAAACTCCCCAAAGACTCACCCTCCACCCTTACAACCTCTCCCATCCAAAAAATTAAAAAAATTGCATTGTGGAAGCTGCAGTGTGTCACAGTGTGTCTCACAATATTCTCTTTCATCCACACTTTTTTGCTTGAAACTGCTCATTACAATGATTCCTTGGTCCACTCCAAGGCCTCTGGCTTCTGCTACTTTGTCAATACTGGAACCTCACTGGGACTCCTGTTGTTGTCCCATGTCATGGAAATCCTGTAGTTTCCTGTCTGTAGAACTGGTTTTTTCATGCGCTCCAGCAGTTCATCCACAGGATAGATGTTGGGGTGGGCCAATTCAAAACCTGGTTCTGGACCTACAACCCCCACGTCGAGGGCCTGCTCTACTATTCTACCCAAGTAAGGTACAGGGTCTACTCTCCCAAATGCTGCAACAGATAAGGGGCTAGGCCTGCATTCCTGCTCTCATGAACATCAGGGCCATCTCTCCTGCCTGCTACCTCTGGTGAGGGCAAAAGAAAGTGGAGGGGATATCTCTGTTGCCAATGCCACCACTCAGTGGATAAAACTCAGGACCAGCTCTCCTGGGCTCACATCCTCGGGGCTGGTTCAGTTGAAGCCCCCACATCCAGAGCTAGCTTTATTGTGCCGCCAAGATGAGGTGCAGGGCCTGCTCTCCCAAGTGCTGCAGCATGTTAGGGGCAGGAATAGCTTTCCTGCTCTTGTAATCCCACAGGGGGGGCCAGATCTCCTGTCCACCACTGGTGGTGAAGGCAAAAGGGAGGGGATCTCTCCCTTGCCAACACTACCACAAAATAGACAAAAGACAGGGCTCCCACACTCACACCCTTGAGGCCTGCACACCCACAACCCCCACATCCAGGGCCAGCTGTATTGAGCTGCCCAGGCAAGGAACAGGACCTGCTCTCCCAAGTGCTGAGGAATGTGAGGGGCAGAAACAGCTCTCCTGCTCTTGTGACCCCAGGACCAAGTCTCCCACCTGCTACAGGTGATGATGGCTGAGGGAGAGGAGAGTATCTCTCCTTCATCCATTTCACCAGGGGGTGATGAGTAGTAGGGCCAGCCCTCCCAAGCTCACATCCTTGCTGACAGCTCACTCACAATTCCTGAAATATGCAGGGCCTACTCTCCCAAGTACTCCAGCCGGCTAAGGACAGGATCAGCTCTCCTTCTCTCATACCTCTAGAGCCAGTTCTCCCATGATGCCCAGGTGAGGGGTGGGCCAGCTCTACACAGCGCTCAGGCATCAACATGTCTCCAGGTGGCAGCCCAGACTAGGGACATCCACCTGGCTTTTAGTGGTGACAGACCCCTGCTATTGCAGGGCCATGAACTCAGATATGGCCCCTGTTGGCAACAGAGGCCAGGATACCACCATAGTCCTAAGGTGGCATCACCAGGTACTCACATCAGGTTATTCCTCACTACCCTCAAGTCTCCAGTTCTACTTCTCTTCATTGTGCCTGCATCCTTCTGTTTCTCTTTCTCCTGTTTCTCCACCAGTTACTTGCTCCTCTTAGTGGTACCCAGAGTCTCTGAGTATCTGGGCTTGTCTCAGGAATGTAATGCCTCATGTGCATTATGGCAACTGGCAAGGGTCACCTCCAGCATGGTCTGACCCCCAGGCCTACATGGCTCCAGACTGGTGTTCATCTAAGGCTAGCTCCCTGTCCATGCCCCACAATACCAGTCTGGTGGTTGTCTCAGGCTCCTCTTTGTCCAACTCTCCTGAATGGCCATCTGGCTGGGGTCCATGGTGCCAGGCAAGGTTCTTCTAGTCTCTGGTTTGCTTCCTGTCCTGGAATCCAATCTGGTGCTTGATTGGTGCTGGACCAGTGGTTGTAACAAGCTAGCTCCCTATCTGGGCCTCCTAGAACCAAACTGGTGGTGGTCTCAGGCTTCCCTCTTTCAGGGAATGTTAGGCTACTATTCATTCAGATGTCCATAGGTCAGAATACTGAATGTAGACAGAGCCACTCTCCTCTCTGCCATCTACTGATGCACATGTGACACAGCACCCACATCTACAATGCCTCTAGGGCAGGAGCCTTTAAGAATCTTGAATCTGAACAGTTGTCTAATTATTCATGTAGGTGAAAAGCTGAAAGTAAGCTTTCTTGTTCAAAAAGCAAGCAGAGATACAATCTCATGGTACCCAATGATGCTTTAGGAAAAATTTACTAATTCCCCCTCCTCATCCTCTCCAACAATGAATGTTATAGATTTGTTGTTTTGTGAGTTGTTGTGAAATGAACTGAGACCCTTGTATGTGCTAGGCAAATCTCTATCACTAAGCAGCATTTCTTGCCCTTGATCTTTTCATCTTTTCCAATCCAATTATTTTTTTAATGTTTATTTATTACTTCAGGTTACATCTCCATCATAGTGCCCTCTTTCCACCCCTCCCACTCTCACCCTCCCACCCTCTACACCCAGCCCTTCCATTCCATTCATCTGGTATAGAATGTCCCTACATATCAGTCCCCTGCCTCAGTTCAGCAGTCATATGAGGGCTAAGAGCCTCCTCATACCCTGGATGCCTACAAGGCAGCACCACTAGGGCAAAGTGTCTCATTGACAGGTATCAAAGTCTATGTTCCTGTCCCATTGCTGCATTGGTTGTAGAATAGTTATCCTCTACTATATGGCTAAAATCCTATTATAAGTGAATAGATGCCATGTGCATCCTTCTGAGTCTGGGTTAGCTCACTCAGAATGAGTTTCTCTAGTTCCATCCATTTGGCTGCAAGTTGCATGATTTTGTTGTTTCTGATGGCTGAGTAGTATTCCATTGTGTAGATGTACCACAGTTTTTTTTTATCCATTCCTCGGTTGAGGGTCATCTGGGTGGTTTCCAGTTTAAGGCAATATACAACAAGTCAGTAACCAGGATCAAATTAAATGGAGAGAAACTTAAAGCATTTCCTCTAAACTCAGCTCCTCCCTCTTTAAATTCCCTTATAGATTCAAGTCCTCATCAAGTCCTAGAAGGGCTCTGTCAGCTGGCCCACCCACCTCTCTGACTCATGTTCCATCACTCATTCCTTTGGAGATCAGTTGCCAGGCACTGACCTCATTTCTAGTCCTTAAGTGGGCCAAACTTTTTCCTAATTTAGGACCAGATTCTTCACACTTGGCATTTGAGCTGGATAATTCCTTGAAGTGGGGGCTGGCCTGGTCACCATAAGATGTTGAGCAAAATCCCTGCCCTCCACTCATTAGATGTCAGTAGGACCTCTCTAGCTATAAGAATAGAAAAAAAAAAAGTCTCAAAGACTGGGAGTGCAGTTCAGTAGAAGAGTGAATGTCCAGGAGGGAGCAAAATCACCCCAACCAAAAACCACTGTGTTAGGGTTTTGGCATAAGATCTTCCCTCTGAGACAGCCAGTTTGCAGAAATAACTTAGCAAATGATGATCCCACCTATATTAACCTAAGCAATGCAATTGATCACTCTGCCCTAATAACTCCCTAGCAACTACCCATTTGGGGTTAATTTGAAGTCAAACACATCCTGGATCGAGACGGAAATGAGTAGAGCCAACCAAAACCAGCTTTAGGTTAAACTGGATGCTCTCGGAGTGAATTTTTAGAAGAAAATCACTATCTACCATCTTAGATCTATGCATGACTAGGCATATATGTGACTCAAATTTTAGATTGTGTGGCTGGAGAGATGGCTCAGTAGTTTAGAGCACTTGCTGCTCTTGCAAAAGATCTGGTAGGCTCCCAGCACCCACATCAGGTGGTTCACAACTGCCTGGAGCTCCAGCCAGTTCCAGGGTGTCTGATGCCCTTTTCTGGCCTCCATGGGCACCAGGCAAACACACACAAAAAAAGAAAAAGTTTAATTATGAGGTTAAGGACCCATGCCTGCACAGAAAGCCCAAGATTCTATCTGTCAATAGTTTATCAGCAGAAACTCACTTACAAGCTCTTCCTAGCAATGAATGCTGCCTTCTCCAGGACTCATAAGGGGAATCTGCAGATGTAAGAGGGAAATTGAGTAGTCTGGCTAGCCCACTGTTCCTTTGTTTTATACCCACTCCATGCATTTGCTTTGCATCTGAATAGAAGCCTTTCTCCTTTCCTGTTTGTTTGCACTCCTTTGATTCTTTGAACAAGACTCTGGGAACCCAGAAACACCCAGTTCAGACAGCAGCCACCAGTAACACCTCTTCTAAAACATTCTACCCCCTTCTTGCCCACTGGCATATCATGCTGCTAACCGCTCTTGTCCTTGTCTTGGGTAACCTAGTCTAGTTATTATTTGCTAAATGTTTTCCCTCCTAGCACATCAGCCCCAAGCCAGGAGCAGTCTGGTATAGATAAGAAAATGCTTAGGAGGTATCTTTTGGTAGAAAAAAATTAATTTCCATAAGTAGAAACCAAGGTTTTCTTTGTGTTTAAATCTAATGACTATGTTAAAGTTGATGCAATAATTCTTTCCAACATTTGAAAATCCTGATGGCCAGCTCTTTTCAAGTCACCACTTTCTTCAGCTCTAGTGACGCTGTGTTGTCATAGCTGAGTCCACATCTTGGACTTTGTTTCCAGTTTCTCTCCAGAGATCCCCTTCCTTAGCCCTTCCCTAATATACTGTTCTTCAGGGAGCTTTATCTAATGCCCATTCTAAACCCACCTAACCAGCATGGTGGCCTCAGCCACCCTTGTGCTTCATCACCTGCCATCTATTGTCTTACCACTCCCAAACCCATATCTTTATTCCAAACACAAGTAAACACTAGACCATCCCACTGGAATATCGCACAAGCCCTTCCAGTTTTGTAGCTCTAACCCAAACCCATCGCTTCTACCAACCCCAAGTTGCATCTCAGCAGCTTATCTGTCAGAGTTAAGTTTCTGTGCCAACTTAACATTGCCAGAAGTGCCCAGATTAACTATTATTTCTAGCTTTGTCCATGAAAGTGTTTCCAGGTGAGATTAGCATTTGAATCCATGGACTCAAAAGAGTGAATCACCTTTCCCAGAGTAGGTGGGTGTCCTCAAGCCTAGTGATAGGCCTGGGTAAGTTCAAAAGGTGGGGGTGGGAAGAATCTGCCCTGTTTGTTTCTTAAATCACTGCTTGAGCCAAACATCCATCTGCTCACAGCCTAGGGTTCTCAGCATCTAGCTCTCAGGTCTTTGGACTTTACACCATCAGCTCTTGTGGGTCTCCAGTTTGCAGCTGGTAGGTTGTAGTACTTCTCAGCCTCGACAGCAAGTATGTTAACTCCTCATAATAAATCTCTCAAGGGTGATCCAAGATGGTGCCGACCATAGAGCAGTGCATCTGAGTAGTAGGTGAATGAGATTAGTCACTGTGGAGTGAATGTGAGGTCCACTAGCCGACAGTGAAACACAGACAGTGTCTGAATTCCCACAGCGAACTTTGAGACTGGTAACTAGGTAAAAAAGCCCACGCAGTTCCTGGGAACACCACCCTGAGATCAGCCAGCTCCATCACCGTTCTGGAGAGGAGCTTCGGCTAGAGGAGATCTAGCTCAGGAGCGGATCCAGCCCACGGCTCCAGCCACAGACCAGCGGCCCCTCCTGTCTGCCTGATATCCAGCCTGCACTCAGACCTGTACACCCAAGAGGGAAAAACAGCCATACCACAAGAGCAAAGGAGATTTAAAGCATCCATTCAAGGAATCCAGGGACAACTGGACAATGGAAACCTCAGCAGAAAACAGATCAGACACCAAAGAAGACGAGTGGCCCAGATGATCCAGCCTTGCAGACTTCCTCAATAGCTGTTTCCTCAAAAGTCTACAACCACAACAACTCAAAATTGCTAAGATCATTCAGCTCCACAGACTGCTCCAGCGAGAACTTCAGTAAAGCCCTGAAGATCAGCTTCTGTCTACGAACTTCTTAGGACATCTAAATAGCTGAGCACAAAAGGACTGAACATCAAATGATTCTATTAACATTTTTAACCATTTTTCCATTCTTATTTGGGCCCCAAACAGGTTTACTATGTCCCAAATCAGCAGGAAGTCATTTTAAGAGAACACATCCCATCCCCAGAAGGTGGGGAGGGTGTTCCCCCCCCCTTGGTTATTTGATGGATAATAGAAAATTTTGTTATTTAAGCTGTTAAATGGTCTTGTTAAATGGGTTTTGGAGGTTAGACCCAGGGACTTCTCTCTTTTTCTTGTCTGTATCCTTCTTTCTCTCCTATGTAGGAGTGAACAGACTTGAAGAAAAATGGGACATAGAAATAGTATAGGAAAGATCAAGAAAAAAGGACAGATTATTGAATATGGCCTTATACCTTTGTATATTGATACAAAATTAATATTATATTTGGCTAAATTGGTATTGATCATTGTATATTAATGCAAAATTAAGATTGTATTGGGCTACATGGGTATTGATCTTTGTATATTGATACAAAATTAAGATTATATTTGGCCACAATGGTATTGACCCTTGTATATTGATGCAAAATTAAAATTGTATTGGGCTACATGGGTATTGATCTTTGTATATTGATACAAAATTAAGGGTAATGCTTCTTAAAGGTATTGTACCTAGTAATGCTTAAAAATGAAATGTAAAGTTTTGGCCTCTTCCTACCAACCATCATAAACTGTTTAGGATAATTAAGAAATGGAAACCAATAGTCATGCAAGCGTGTCATTTTGTTAGTTACTATGACAGTCTATCACAGTTATTTTCTAAGCTACTCAGAAATCAAGTTGCTAAGAGACAAGCAATATTTGCTTATCTAAATATAAGAGATAGATAGGGCATCTCCAAAAACCTCAAGAGATCTGCAGAATATGGCATTCAAAGATGTTTTTTTAACTTAAGATTTTTTGATATCAAGACATGTCAGCTCCTGACAGCACCCCCTATTCTGCTCCAAGTAGAAGATAAGCATCAAAGAATCTCCAGTGGGAGATGGTTGAATTGGTGGTAAGTCTTTCTCTTGGCAAGAAAAACCCCTTTCTTCAACAGTAGACAGACTGCTGTCCAAAAAGGACAAAACTTGGAAGCAGGTAAGTCGACAGCCTAGCTCTGCCAAGACAGGGTAGGTAAGTCCTTCATAATTCCTGCTCTACAATCAATGTCTGTCAGAGAAACGGGGCCAAACAGCTGAAGATTGATGCAGTAATGTATGGAGAGAAAATGGGAACTGTCCAGGCAGCCACTGGTATGTCATTTCTTAGTTTTGGAAGCTGCAGGCCCTGCACTTCCTATATAATCAGATATATTTATCCCTCTCAGGTCTCTGAGGTGGTTGAAGAATAGACAGCTAGAGTCTCATAGTTAAATTTTGAGTTATTTAGGAATCAAGAGGGTGTTCTGGATCTAAGAAGATGTTTTTAAAATTGTGAGGCAAGTTAGTATGAAAGCTGAGTTAGATATAGAACTTTAAACTCATGGAGATGGTTAGATAGTAGAATGTTAAAGTCAGGTGCCAAATACATATGGACTGGACATTGGGAATGTATGCTAAGCCATATAACTCTCATAATTGTGGCCTATTTATTTCTGTTGCATTGTATTGTATTTATAGTTATAAGAGAAAGAACCATTTATTGGACTGAAAGGGAGAGCTGTTGGGGGGAAAAAGAAATACCTTAAACTAAAAAAAGGGAAGAGGATGGGGGGCTGAGGGGGAGGAGGGTGGAAGGGTGGGACTGGAGAGGGGAGTAGGGAGGGGATTGTGATTGAGATGTAACTTGAAGAAATAAAAAATAAGTTATTTAAAAAAATAAATCTCTCAAGGTGTGTGTAGCAGATATCCTGGTCTTTAATCCCTAAAGACCTGGAACATTACACCCTCAGCTCCCATAGTCTAGCCTCTGCTCATGAAGCTCCTAGTGTCTTTGTGGGATTCCCACTGGGAGTTGAGACAACATCCTCCCTATAGTCTTAGTGCCTGCTTTGCCTCCTCCAGTACTTGTTCCAAGCTGCCTGCTTGAAACTCAGGGAGTTTACATTACCTGAGTCAAAGACCACATCCTTTCTTTTGCCCTCTCATCACACCGAGCTATCCTTGCCTCTGGGACCATGAACACGTTCTTTCTCACATCTGAAACAATCTCACACCTCCTTCCCTGTGGGGGATGCAGAGAATATTTGCAAAATCAACACACTGGATTTCCACTGCCTTACCCTGGTTTTTAGCTTAGTCATTGTTTCTTTTTGTCTGAATCTCCTAAAACAGTGAGGTCTGTACCCTGGTTCTTCTGTCCTCTGTGCCTAAATAGACTATTTAATGATCAGTGACTCTTTCCTGCCCTGCCTTTCTTACTTTCCAGATTCACTCCTACCATTGGCTTCTCTCAATTCTCTGGACCACCAGAGACACTCCAATAACTGTTCTGTGGGTGTAAGCTAATTCATAACCAGCATTTGCCTCTCACAGCCAAGAATTTAACCTAAGAGTTGCTCCTTGGTATCCTTGGGCATATTTGTTAACCTTGACTAGGCATTTTAGCTATCCTCAGATTATGCAAAAGAAAGTCAGAAATACTCTTACTATAGTATCGAGAGAAAATGAGGAAGTGCAATTGTGAAGTGTGAATTTAAAAGTTTATGTGCTAAATCTGCCACTGATCAGCCTCTGCTAGCTAGCACTGTCACCTCCCGGTGGGTACCTAGGCACCAGCCTGCCACAGTGTGACAATATGTGCTGAGATGAACTGATGGAACCTTCCTTATTCATGAAACCCAGCTTTACCTGTCAGGCCCTCAAGCTGCCCATCAGGCCAGCCTCATAGGAGCTGTGCAATGATATAGCCCTTGAAGGATCATGTTCCTCTTAAATAGAGTGCCCCGAGTGCTACTGGTGAGCAGACCCGGTGACCTGGTGAGTCCTC
This sequence comes from Lophiomys imhausi, assembly GCA_907164525.1. Taxonomy (NCBI): domain Eukaryota; kingdom Metazoa; phylum Chordata; class Mammalia; order Rodentia; family Muridae; genus Lophiomys; species Lophiomys imhausi. The sequence goes on along the minus strand of CAJQZJ010000316.1, from coordinate 505,258 downwards.
AAGTACCTTGGATAACATCCGAGGTCTAAGTCATTTTCCCTAATTGAACAGCTAAGAAAAGGGCAATTGCCAATTCTAAGAAATAATTAGAATTGTTGCTGGTCTCTTCCAGTTTAAAGGGAGTGAGCATAAATTCATTTCATAGGTTGGGTCAGCTAGTGTTAGCAGAAGTCATGGGGTGAATCTTGGCCCTCGAGCAGGAAGTTTCAGGCCCCTGTAAAATGTGGATCTCTTTTAAGAATCCAGAGGTGATCTGGGGATGGCCCTCAGTTAACAGAGTACCTGACCGCCATGCACAAAGCCCTGGGTTCAATTCCCAGCACTGTGTAAAGCAGGCATAGGGTGCCTGTAATCTCAGCACTTAATATGTAGGGGAAAGAGAACACAAAGTTCAAAGTCATCATTGTCTATGTGGCATATTTGAGATCAGCCTGGACTGTGCCAGACCCTGTCTACCAAGCAAAAACACCCCCAAGCAAAACCCCCAAGAATACAAAGCCAGTACTCCATCAGCACTGCCCTCTCCTGGCCTTGGTGGTAACCTTGGGATTCTATTCCTTTTGTGTAGAGTGCCCCAGGTGTTAGCCATGCTGCAGTGACCAACTTCTCGAGATTGTTGAGAAGGCCAGCATCCTTGAAAGGCCTGTCAGAGTCCGATAATGACCCTGGAAGGCCCAAGAAAACCACTTCCTAAAAATTATCTACAACAAAATGTATCCACGTTGCAATTTGTTAAAGTAAGCAAGCCGTAGCATGGGTTCTCTTCTCCTTGCTGTGCAGGAATTAAAAAGAAATCCCTGCTCTCCGACTGTTGTGACCTAGTTAAGGAAGAGGGACCTTCGCTTAAAATTATACCTTGCTGCTGAAATCACAGGCTTTTCCAAACCAAAACACTCCTCCAGCCTGAATGAGGAGGGAGAGAGCAACAGAAGCCTAAGTTTTCCTAAATGTCAAAGCCCAAGATCTCCCCAAAATATCTCACACCTCAAAGGTCATGAAACAAAAGGACGCCTCCTCTACCCAGTTGTAAATTCTTCAATCTCAGGCCTCCTTTGAGGTATGGGGGCACTGTGCCATCTTTTCTCTCTAAATATCAGGCTGCCCTGCTGGCTCCCAGGACTTGCCTGCCCGTACTTCTGTCTTCTATGTTTGCCACCATCTTTTACCTTTTTTTTCTTTTAAATTTGCTTAGTGATTAACTGATCAATTGATTCTGTATGTGACTGATTGATTGAGTCTGTGTGTGACTGATGATCGATTAACTGATTGATTCTCTATGTGTGTGTGAATTCCCATGTGAATAGGTAGGTGTGTTCACATATGTGGGTGCATGTCATGTGAAGATATATGTGCACATGTTTGTGGCTGTGTGTTAAGGTCAGGGGTTAACCTTGAGTCTTCTGTCACTCTGCATGTTGTTTTTTGAGACAAGGTCTCTCACTTTGACCTGGAGCTACTAACTAGGCCACTGGCTGATGAGCCCCAGGGATCCTCCAATCTCTGCTTCCTCAGAATTAGGATTTAAAATGTACTGTGGGGCTAGAGATACACCTCAGCAATTCAAAGCCCTTACTCTTCTCTCAGAAGACATTGGTTCAGCTCCCAGCATCCACATGGTATCTCACAATCGTCTGTAACTCCAGTTCCAAGGCATCTGATACCCTCTTCTGGCTTCCATGGCTACTGCACACCAACCATACACGTGCATGCACAGCAGACAAAACACTCATGAACATAAAATAAAACAAATCTAAAAATGTATCACTACACACTAGTCTCAAGGGTAGGCTGCATGCCCAGCAGTAGAGGGCCAACAGAAAATTAATTCAATGGCACCTTTGGGGATTCCTTGTCTCATAATGTGTCAGAGCATTTCCTCTTTTCTTTTTTGAATTTTAACTTAATATTTTAAATGTTATTTTGTTTATATTTTTCTTCTTTCCTTTTACCCTACAGGTCTTTTGTGTATACATTATGGCTTCCAGTTTAGTGTTTTTATCATATTTTTGACTGTGAGGATGAGTGGGTCTCTGAGTCTATATCTGCTTCTTGTGCCTTGCGCTCTTTTCTTTCTCTTGGTTTTCTCATTTTGTCCGATTCCAAGGTGTTTGTTTGGTTTATCTTTTTTGTTTGGTTGGTTTTCGGGTTTTTGTTTGTTTGTTTTGTTTTGTTTTGTTTTTGAGACAAAGTTTTTCTGTGTGACAACCTTGGCTGTCCTGGAACTGGCCTTGTAAACCAGGTTGTCCCAAACTCATAGAGATCCGCCTGTCTCTGCCTCCCCGATACTGGTATTAAATGTGTGCACCACCATGCCTGGCTTTGTTTTATCTTATTGTATTGTATTATATTCTTTTATTATTATCTTTTAGAAGCCTGTCTGTTTTCTACTGAGAGACAGGAAGGAGGTGCATCCAGATGGAACAGGGTGTGGGGAGGAACTGGGAGGAATAGAGGGAGAAAAAAAGTAATCCAGATACATTATAAGAAAAAAGTCTATTTTCAATAAAACGCAAAAAATTTAAAAACTAAAAACAAAAAACAAACAAAAGGATAATTATTTAACCCCTGTTTCAGTCATACTGTCTTGTTCATAAATCTCTTACTGATCAGTGTTTTCAGTGATCTTAATATTGACAACACAAGGAAGAGAAAACCTCAACTGAGGAATGCCTCCATCCACTGAGGGACTGCCTCCATCCAAATGGCCTATGGATATGTCTATGAGGCATTTTCATAGTTGCTAATTGATGATGTAAGAGAACCCAACAACTGTAGGCAGTGCCATCCTAGGCCAGGGTGTACAAGAAAGCTAGCTGAATAAGTCAGAGGAAGCAAGCCAGCAAGCAGCATTTCTCCTTGTTCTTTACTTCAGTTTCTGCCTGGAGCTCCTGCCCTGGTGTCCCTCCATGACGAACTGTAACCTGTAAACTACAACAAACCCTTTCATCTCCAAACAAAAAAATTATATACTATGTGTGTGTGTGTGTGTGTGTGTGTGTATTCCCAGGGCAAGCAGCATCAGCACCACCTGGAGGTGTCAGTGATACAGAGCCCTGCTGAGTTCTGTGACATATGTACACAGCAGGGTTGGAAGAGCCTTAGTGTGATACAGAAGACAAGGTCACTGTCTCCCTGGCTGTACACTGAATTTCCAGGGCTATACAACATGTTGAGGCATGAACATGGAAAATATTCCGATGTTGCTGGTGTGGGGAACACCCTGCATGTTTGAGATTTTTTTTTTTAAAGCTCCTATAGTGCTTCTGATATGCTACAAAGTTTGGAAGACCCTGAACAATGTTTCTTCAGAATTGAAGGAGGATGGCATAAAAGAGGGTATAGAAATTGGGTATTTAAATTATTTAGCAGCATTTATATTATATTTAATTGGTCGGCAGTGTTAATTATTAACCCACCATTATAAATGAGCACACAGAGACCTAGTGGATTTTAACTAGCCTTGGCCTGGATTGTGCAATCTTAGACGATCTAAACTAGCTCTTAATTCTATTCCACAAATATGACCCCATATATACATACGTCCCCTGGGACTGTTGTTCCCCACACTATACCGATGTTCCTGGGCACGTGGAATGACGATCTTTTCTCTAACTGATGGCATGTGTCTCCTTCCTGCTCCTGGCTTCTCCTTCTGGAAGCTGCTCCTTGTTCTCTAGAGGCTTCTTCTACTTCACCTACTGGAGGCTTCTTCCACCCAAGATGACTTCAGAAGCCCACATACTTTAGTCCTGCTTACCTCCGTCTTTGCCCAATCTCAGGCCTCAGCATTTATTTAACCAATCAGAGACAATGACTAGAAAACAAAGTAACAGACAGCAAACAGGACCAATTAATTAATACTTAGAATGCATAGCATCACCCTATCAAGAGGGGAGACCTGTGTAAACAGATGTGGAGGGAGGTAGTCATTGTCTCATAGTCATGAGACAATGAGAAGGCCTCTCTAAAATGAGATGAGGGGTTGAGGGGTGGGAAGGGAAAGGCAAGGGATGATCATGGGGTTCAAGGCATGAGCTAGTAAGAAATGGACTGCTGGAAGTCATGCTTGCCACTCAGCAAAGCTTATAGACACTGGACCACAGGTGGGATACTGATGAACTTATCCTGAGTATTTCTTTGAATACCCTAACTCAGGTAAGGTCACAAGCTGAGGACCTGGGATTTGGAAATTCATCCTAGAAATGTGGGGAGGAAAGCGTAAATTGAGTCCATAACCCATCAAAAGAATAATAACAACCCATGAAAATTCAACTCTTTCTCCTCACACTAGAGGTAACCAGGTGAGAAATATGTGGTCCCTCTCCCCTGTCTTCTGAGGCTGATGATGAGCCCACCACACAGGAGGCACATAAAATAACTGTGACCATGGGAACTCTGTGCCAGAGAAAGCTCACAAAAGAATTGTTTTTCAACTCAGATTTCCTCCACCACATTAATGAGAGTTGGTTTAAATGTATCAATTTATGGAGTTGAGATTTGTAGTCCATGGTGCAATATTTAAAAGCAAGTATGTCATCCTTTATATAGAGAAATAACTATCACAACTGACAGAGACATCAGCAAGCCCCAGGTGATGGAGCAGAAGATGAAGTAGATTTAAAAAACTGAGGGCTTGTGATTCATCACCATAGACACCAACAACCAGCGTGCTGATTGGGGGCTGTGGGCTCACACCTGTGTGCAGGGAACTGGACAATTTCCAGCATCAGGAACAAAAGACCTCAGAGGTCAGGATAGCCAGGAGGGGACAATAAATGCAAAAACTGGTAAGACACACCAAACTCTTTGTTCATATCCAGCAACTAGTCCCATGGCAAAGGTCATGTATGAGGTAGGGGAGACAGGTCCAGGTCGTATGATCCTAGGGGACACAGAATCAAGAAAGAACAGGGTCCAAATGTAACAGCTTCCACAGTTCTCAGACAGTGAACTGCTCTTCTTCACCCACAACAGGAGGACATCAACTTTGCCTTTGTCTTAGTTTTCAAGACAGAAAAGCAAAGTTGGACTACTCTGTGGTTTTGATGTGGAGTGTTTCCCCAAAACCCTTGCATTAAAGGCTTGGTCTCTGAGAATGTGGTAGGACCTTTCAAAGAAGGTCGGTAAATTATTGAAGACCTTGAAGGGAATTATATGGGTCTTGGACCCATTTTATTGTCTCTTTTCTGTTTCCTGGCCATGTGGGATTTGTTTTGTTCAGTCACACACTGCTACGGGTCCAAAAACAACCAGGTTAACTCCCCGTGGACTGGAGCCAAAATAACCCTTTTCAGTTGATCATGTTGTATAGCTTGTTATAGTAATAAATCCTGGCTAGTTCAGGTTACTAGAAGCACTGGTTCTCAACCCACTGGTGGTTTTATTAAAACATAAATTTCTAGAATCCATGCTCAATTTCCAATCCAGTAGGTCGACAGTGAGGCCTGGTAATATGCATTTTAGAGTGGGCAGTGACCCACTCTAAAAGAACCCCCCCTTCCTTTTCTAAGGCAGAGTCTCATGTAGCTCAGGCTGGCCTCAAATTCTCCACCATGATCCAAAGATGACCTTGAAGTTCTGACCCTCCTGCCTCTACTCCTGAGTATTGGGATTACAACCATGCCGAGTTGTACATAAATGTTTGAAGACCAGATAGCTTGGGTTAGGATGAGATCTGTGACCATGGTGTGTCATTGTCTCCCTCACATAGATCACCATTTGCTAAGGATCCATCCAATGGCTCTTGCTTTCATTAGTTTTATGCTCTAATCAAGTGGATCACATGGTCTCTGTTTTTAATTTCTTACAGGCTCAATATCAACAAAGCAATAAGACCTGCCCCACTAGGCGTGGTGGCGCACGCCTTTAATCCCAGCACTTGGGAGGCAGAGTTAGGCTGACCACTGTGAGTTTGAGGCCAGCCTGGTCTACAAAGTGAGTCCAGGACAGCCAGAGATACATAGAGAAACCCTGTCTTGAAGAAAAAAAAAAAAAAAAAAAAAAAAACCTGCCCCAAAGATTCTAAACAGGAGGGAACGAATTGGGTTTTATGTGTGGTTTGCTAGCTTTTGACCTTTGGCATAGAAACCCACTTAGGGTGGGTTTGATAGATGTTCAGCAGGTAAGAGTGCCTGCTACACAGCCACAAAGACCTGAGTTCAGGTTTCAGCTCCATGGAGCACACCAGGCATGGCTTCACACATGTGCTATGTGGATCAGAGACTAAGTAGATCGCCAAGGCTTGCTGGCCAGCAGCCTAGCCTAGGTTGGGCGAGAGGTCCTGTCTCAAAGTAGCAATTTCAAGAGTAATGGAGGACACCCAGTGCCTTCCACTTACTTCCATGCATGCACATGAGATGACTAAACCACACACACACACACACACACACACACACACACACACACACACACAC
>CAJQZJ010000316.1:448311-498835 GCA_907164525.1 Lophiomys imhausi | reverse complement strand
CACACACACACACACACACACACACACACACACACACACACACACACACAAAGGAAAAGAAACTACTTATTTAGAGGCAACGTGACCAACCCTAGCCATACAATTTAATTAACAGATAAGTAATGCAATGTGGAGAACAGAACATAAGGATTGAGGGACATGGGTTTGTTAGGCTCAAACTGCAATGTGGAGAACAGAACATAAGGATTGAGGGACATGGGTTTGTTAGGCTCAAACTCACTTGACCAAACTTTAGTTAGGCTTTAGAAGCCTGGGAATTTTGAGTGGACCCTGAGCTGCAGGTCAGCTTGCCCCAGAATCTATCATGTGCCACCTCCCAGGACTTGGAAGCCCTAACCATTACCAAGTTCCTGCTTGGGTATTGCCAGTTCCCAGAGAAACAGAGAGAACAATAGAAACCCCGGGTTGCCAATTGTCATGAGTTTGGAAATCCCCACCTTGTTTCCTAGGTCACCTATGCTAGCCAATCAAAGTACTGTTGCCGGATGATGTTGCTTCTGCCTTGCTGAAAGTATTTAACCTGAACTGAAATTCAGTTGGGGGGGTCCCCTCCTTCTCCTTGTATGGAAAAGCTTTGGGGGTGACCTCAGCATGCTGATTAATAATAAAATCCTCTTGCATTTTGCAACGTTCTTGAGTTCCTGGTGATTCCTCAGTCGCCCCACATTTGGGTTCAGGAACCTGTTCCTCAGCCCTTACAGGTTGAGGTCAACATTGGGGCAAAGAAAGGATCATAGCAGAGAGGTGGTAAGATTAGCTTGAAGTCTAGCAAAGCCTGATTCCCCCATCCAGCCTCACACACACTACTCCGTCCCACATTCAACGTTCTAGAAGCGGACCTTGCAGAAAGCAAAGATTCCTGGGCTGTAGGAGCAAAACACAGGGGATGCGGCTCTCTTAAATTTAATTTTTTAAATAGTTTCTAAAAGATAAATTTATTTACTCATTGGCTGAAAGAAATAGTGTTTACACACAGTCCTCACAGCCCTTTGCCTTCTTTGTCAGAGAATTCTAGATGTGGAAGCTCGGAAGGGCAGGGGCCCAGTCAGTGACAACCTTGGCAACAGTCAGAGGAGAGCTCTTACCTTTCCTGAGGTGCTAAGCAACTTGAGAGACAACAGAAGCTTCTTGGGCATTGTTTGTTTTGTCCCAGAAACTGCCCTTTATTCTGACTCGGGAATTGTTTGAAAGAAACAGAAGAAATAAGAGTCTGTGGATAATGAGAGGCTCAGGCTTAAATGAAGGAAAGAGTTTGATCTGTCTTATGTAAGATCCTGAAAGGGAAACAGCTCGAACTGGACAGATTTGCTGTTGAAGCTCCATTGGAGAATTAGTCAAAAGAATGCTTAGCTTAAAGAAACTGAAGCAAGAAAAAGCCTTGTATTTGATCAATCTTTGTTTGTTTGTTTGTTTGTCTCCATTTTTGGAGACAGTGTCTCATGTACTCCAAGCTGGCCTCCAACTCAATATGTAGCTAAGGATGACTTTAAACTCCTGATCTTTCTGTCTCTGATTCCTGAGAGCTAGAGTTACTTGTTTATGCCGACATGCCCAGCAAGTCTACGGTTTTTTGTTGTACATATGCAGTAGTCCAAATGAGCTGATCTGCAATGGAGTATGCTTGTCTTTTAAAAATTTATATAGAACCAGAAAAGACTCCAGCTAGTCAAAGCTATCCTAAGCAAAAAGAATAATACTGAAAGGTTTGCCATTCCAAATTTCAAGATATATTATAGCTTAATTGTAATAAAAATGATATGGTACTAGGCTAAAAACAGGCATGTAGACCAATGAGACAAAATAGAAGATCTGTATGAGTATAGCCATCTAATACTAGACAAAAGGGCAAAAACATGCACTAGAGAAAAGATGGTATCTTCAACAAATGCTGCTGGGAAAACTGGATTCCAATAAGCAGAAGAATGAAATTATATGGGTATCTATCACCCCACACAACAATTATCTCCAAATGGATCAAAGACCTCAATTTGAAACCCTAAACGCTAAACTGCTAGAAGAAAACATAGACAGTACCATACAAGCTTTAAGTGTGGGAAAAGGCTTTGTGAATAGCACTCTATTTGCCCAGAAATTAAGGTTAGCAACCAAGAAGTGAAACTTCAAAAAACTAAAATGCTTCTGTTCAGCTAAAGAAGTAATCAACTGAATGAAGAAGAAACCTACAGAATAGGAGAAAATCTTTACTACCCACACATCTGACAGAGGGCTAATATCCAGAATATACAAAAAACTGAAAAAACAAAACAAAACCAAAAAGTCAAGGAAATAACTCAATTAAAATGGGCCCAGGCTCTAAACAGAGAGTTCTCAATCAAATAAATAAAAGTGGCTAAGTAATACCACAAAAAGTTTTGTCATCCTTAGCAATTAGAGAAATGTCAATTAAAACTACTTTGAGATTTCATCTCACCCCAATCAGAATGGCTAGGATCACCAAAAACCTGACAACAAATGCCAGTGAGGTTATGGGGAATCCTTGTTCATTTTTGGTGGGAATGGAGATTGGTACAGCCACTCTGGAAATAAGTATGGAAAATCCTCAAAAAAATAAAAATAAATAAACCAGCTATCACTTCTTGACATATGCCCGAAGGAGTTGACATCCTCTCTCCATGGAGACTTGATCAGCCTTATTTGTTGATGTTGTATAACTACGAAATGGAAACAACTTACATGTCCTTCAACAGATGAATGGATAAGGAAATGCAGTATATATACACTATGGAATACTCTTCAGCTGTAAAGAAAAAATGAAATAATGAACTTTAAAAGTAAATGAGTGGACCTACCTAGAAAAGACTATGATGGGTGAAGCGACCCAGACCCAGAAAGACAAATGCTTAATGCTCTCTCTCATTTTCAGATTCTAGCTCCAAATCTTCAGATCTGAGTAAACACTATATACATACATATCTATGTGTATATATGTGTATACACACACACACATTCAAGAAAATTCTGCTTCTAGGACTAATGGGGCTCCCCACAAGACACATAAACTAACAAACACCTCAGTACCAGGTACAAGAAATCTCCTTTAGAATGGTTGGTCCATTGAGTAGCCCATGTAACTCCTCAAACAATATAAACTGTGCCTATGGCCAATGTTGCCTCTCAGAGGTTGAAGGTATGCCAGTATTGCTGAAGATACTAGATTTAACATGAAAGCCTTCTTCCTGTGGTCTAGCTTCCATGGTACCAGAAAATACTATGCAAAGTGCCAATGCAATTTACAGTCCCACCCTGTTGTGACATCTGGGAACCACGGCAGTGACCCACGTGACAAGCTATCTATCCGTAAAGATACAGTAAGAGGCACTCACATGTTGGTGGTAACCTACAGCTGTCTGATTGAACATAAGGCCACTCAGCAGGAGGGAAACTACACCTGGTACTAGAAGCCTAGCACATTTCCCAGAGCTAATGAGGTCATGGATCTTAGAAGAGGATCTCCTACTGCTACTTAGCTAGGCCAGCATAATTCCTAGCTACATTCTAATTCTTCTAGCACCCCTCACCAAAGAAGTTTCTTTTTTACAACAAATAGAGATCATCCTAAAAAGCCACAACTAGACAAAGTGGCCATCTGATTGTGGAGAGCCCACCATGATGGATATATTGTTACAGCTCCTGCAGCCATGGCTCAGGGAACATTTCTGAAAAAGGACTAGAAAGATTCTAAGAGCCAAAATACCAGGAACTCTGCTGTGAAACAGTCTCTCATAGAATGGAGGTGTAAACATGGCCTCAACAATGGCAGTATCAGTAGACATGCTAATACAAGAGAAGGGAAATCTCATGGGGTCACAGCCCTGGACAAGAAACCACAGGCAATGGATGACTGCTGAGAGAGGGAGAGGTAGCATTTCCCAAGGATGGGACCCTTATCTGGTTGTCCAATACAAGGTGGTCATCCCTGAAACAATATACACACAAACAACAAAAGTGAATTCAGCAGTTTGTATTTATACATCTGTACATACATATATATGGGTAACCATAATAATCAGGGAGAAGAAGCTATCAGTTTGGGAGGAGAACATGTAAGGAGTTGGATATGAGGGAGGATGTGGAACTTGGGAGGGACTGAAGAGAGGAAAGTGATGTAATTATGTTTAATTTAAAATGTATAAAAAATAAAAAATATTTAAAAAGAGTAAAACAAGTTAAAAATTTTAAAGTGCATTTCACTTTTTAAAATTGTGTGTGGGAGTGTGGATGTGTGGGTGTGGGTGTGTGGGTGTGTATATGAGAGAGAGAAAGAGGAGAGAGAGAGAATATGTGCACATGAATGTAGGTGTCCTTGAAGGCCAGAAGAGGGTATTAGTCTCCTAGAACTGGAGTTACAGGCAGTCGGCAATTGTGAGCCACCCTACATGGGTACTGGAAATTGAATTGTCTTCTGGAAGCACAGTATCGGCAGCCCTAACATGCTTTCTTAAAGCCAGCTCTGACTTCAGATTAAGAGTAAAATGTTGAGAGATTTACCTTCTCTTCAGAAGAAGCCCATTGGATCTTCAATTTGTCTGACATGACCAGAGTAGGTGAAGTCAAGGTTTTCCTGTGCATGGTCAGGTCTGTTCAAAAAACTAAAGCTTATGGACTGTTTGGATGTGAAACACGCCCAAGGAAGAACAGGACGGTGTGTCTCCATACTTCTGTAGCCATGATTGACAGCTCTCATGCTTTACCTATGGACTCTTTTAGAACTTGAAACGTGTTCCCCAGAAAGCTGTTCTGTAAAGTTCCTACAAGCTGCAACTCCAAGGTCACCCTTGTCCTGTTGACCTCTAGACTCCCTTCCTTATAGCCCTGAGTCTACCCAGCCAGCACCTCGCACCTGCAGCCTCAACTTCAGCCAGCCCCAGAGCCAGCCCTGACTGAAGCAGGAAAGGGAAACTGAGCCTCTCAGACACCCGAAGGCTACAAAGATGATTATGCTGCCATTGATCCTGGAAGCCTGTAGTGAAGCCTGGATGTTCCCCATGTCCACCAGGACATAACCTGGAGTCAACCCACAGCCAGGTTCTCCATAAGGTCCCTTTTGTGGGCATGCAACTGACTTGGTCCCCGGTTAGGACTGGGAACTCCATTCTTAATGAAGCAAGTCATCTAGATCCCAGAACTATATCCATCATCCACGCAGCCCTTGTAGAAAGCCACCACTGTAGTGCTGCCCCTGAGCATACTACAGCTAGGGGGTCCTTGAAATGAGAATGCACACTGAGAAGTCTTATTTGCCCTGCAGATTTCTGTCCTACTTACTCACCCTAATCCTTGGTGGTTCAAGTGGGAGAGATCTGAGACTCTGTAATTCTACCTGAGTGAGCAGAAGTCCCAGGCCAACCCCCATACATCTTCGAGTGCTTCCCTGTACCCCCTGAAAGCTTCCCAGTCTTCCTCACCAAACAGGAACATGGTCCACAGCCTTTTGTTATTCTCTGTATTGAACTTCAAATATCCTTTGTTCTCAGGACATGTGTTCTCTCCAACCTCACAAAATTCTAAATTGCACCCTGACTCCAGATCCTAAGTTATGTGTAGATTCTGACACACACCAAGAAGTTAATTAACTTTGTATCTGATGGAGTATTGTTCAGCTTCAAAATGGGAAGATACTGTCATTTGCCACAGAGGAGGGATATGCCTGCAGGCTATTGTTGGAGGCAAATAAGCTAGACACAGGGAGGTAAAAAAAAAAAAAATTAAAAACCCTCATTTAAACTCAAACAGAGGCTAGAACAGTAGCTGCCAGGGGAAAGGATGGGAAGAAATGGGAGAAGTGGATCAAAGAGTGCAATATACACCTAGAAATCCAATGTAGACCATGATCTTGAGGAACGCCACATATCTGATACTTAACAATAGCAAACAAGATATGGTTACGATCATACTGCATTCCCAAAGTTTGCTAAGAGAGTTCAGGTGACCTTGCCAGTCACACACAAAAAGAAAATTGTGCAAGGTGATAGGTATGGAAAGTCATTTGGCTGCAGTCACCATTTCAGTGTGCACAGAGTCACGGATTGTTGTCTCCACAGATTCAACCAACCACAGAGATTGGGGACAAAGTCTAGAAAGTTCCATGAAGCAAAACTTGAGTTTCCCTCTCCAAACACTGCACTGCTAAACACAAACCACATGATGGGCACATATGCCCTGTTCCAGCCTCCTGAGCTCCAGGGCTCCTTGGCCTCTGTCCCTATCTCTCTCCTGGGGTTTGTTGCCCAAACATTTCTTGTTTTCATACTGTGTGATCAAGACCACGAAGTTGCACCTGTTCTCCACATGGGCAGTAGTCTCCCAAATTTTTTCTCTCCGGAATCTTTCTCCTGAAATAATGCATTCTATGCATAGCAACATAATATTTAGGTATTACAAGTAATCTGAAGATGATTTAATGGATAAGAGAATGCACTTAGATTACATTCATCTACCACACCAGATCATGTAAGAGCCTTAAGTAACAGTGGGTTTTGGTATACTACCTGTGGGAATCCTAGAGCCAATACTGGGGTCAAGCCCAGGCCTGCAGAGATAGTAAAACATTATGTTGCACACTTTACATATACACAGTAAAAGTCTCATTAAAAACTAAATAAACAACATATATACAGCAGACATGAGACTCATTTAAGGGAGAAACAGTATTAAAGAGAAATATGTGTCGATTCCTCAAGTTGAGTGAATATTTAAAGAGCTATCATCTCATAGAAATGGATAACCACATTAACCTAAGAAGAAGAAATCATTTTGAATTGGTTCTGTTCTGTCTGTCTTTATCATGTCGTCACAGAACACATATCCATGTGGACATTTGGAAGGATGCTCCTCCTTCACCGCCACCGCTATATCTTTGAAGGTGATCCACAGCGCTGACACCCTGCCTTGTGGGTGACTTAGCTGCACTGCACCCCTCTGCAGTCTGAACACACTGTGACTACCCCATTTCCTGGACTCTCCTATTGGGAAGAAGCCTCTCCAGTCCCTGGTCCCCTGCTGGGCTCCTTTCTGGGTTCTGCCATCATGATTCACAAGACATAACATAGAAGCCTGTATTAGCATAGAGACTGACAGCAAGAAATAGAGTCTGTGGGAAAGGCCTTCCACTTTCTTCTTTCTCTACAATTATCATTCAACTGCTTCAGTAAACAACAAAATTGTTCCCCACACACACCATTACCGTTTACAAGATTAAAATAGTCTAGAGGTCGGGAAGACAAACACAGGTTGGCTTGAGCTTTTGAAATGAATTGCTCTCCTTGGCTAAGACTTCCCTAACCCCTACTTTCCTGGGGAAAAATAGAGAACAAGAGGCCAGGCAAATGTCAAGCTGGCATCTCTGTACCCACGCAAGAAACTTTGTGGAGAGAGACAAAAAACGAGGAAACGATGGTGCTGTATGAGGCCTTGGCCCAGTAGTCAGATGGTCTGGGCTGATAGAGATCCTACATGAAACCACACATGGTCTTGCTAGGATGCCACCATTTTTGTGGCATGAAGCCTTAGAATTCTTCCCAGATCTAGGTCAAGTCTAAAATTAGGAGTCCTAGAAAAATTGTTTCATGGTCCTCTCTTTAAATTATAGGTTTAATTGTTGTTGCTGTTGCTGTGCAACCCTGGAGATTGATTGGACTCTGGGCCTTATGTATGCAAAGCTGTTATCTTTAACTTGATGAACCCCGTGAGTGTCCTGTTGTTGTCTTGGCACTATGACTGTAGCACTGGTCACCATGATCTTTGATATCCTAACCCCATGCCAGACAAAGATGGAAATGAAGAAAGAAACACATAACAGCTATGTGTCGGAGAGTTTTGTGTCAACATGACATGAGCTTAAGTCATTTGAGAGGCAGTGTCCTCAGTTAAGAAAATGCTTCCATAAGAGCAGGGCTGTCGGCAAACCTGTAGGGCATTTTCTTAATTAGTGGTTGATGGGAGAGAGCCCATTGTGTGTGGTTCTATCCCTAGGCTGGTACCAGGTCCTGGGTTCTATAAGAAAGCAGGCTGAGCAAGCCAGGATGAGCAAGCCAGTAAGCAGCACCCCTCCCTGGTCTCTGCATCAGCTCCTGCCTCCAGGTTTCTGTCCTATTTGAGTTCCTGTCCTGACTTCCTTTAGAGATAAACAGTGACAATGAAGTGTAAAATAAACCCTTTTATCTCCCATTTGGTTTTTGGTCATGATGTTTTGTCACAGCAACAGAAGCCCTAATTAAGACTAGTTGGTACCAGGATTGGGGTGTTGCTGTGACAGATCTGGCCATGTTTTGGGGGGGATTGTGGAAGGACTTTGGAACTTTGGGCTAGAAAAGTCATTGAGTGTTGACAGCTCAATGAGCTGTTCTTTAGGAGCTTGGAAGATAAGAATGCTGAGAGCAATGAAGACAACGGAGGCCTGGCTTGTGACGTCTCAGAGGGAAGCAAAGATTCCAGCAGCCATTTGTGAGAAGAATCTATGATTCTGGTCAGCTGTACCTTAAGAATCGGCTGTGATTAACAAGCGACCAGAATCACTAAATCACCTTTGTTTTACTGGGACAATTATTGCTAGTTAGCTGGAACTAAGTAATCAGCAGTGATTAAGAAGAACCCGGCATGATGGAGGCAAATTCTTCTAGTAAGTGTTTCCTGAGAGTCAACACATAGAAGCTGTGTTCCAGAGGCACCCAAGATTGTACTTCAGGCTGGTAGCTAAACTTGGTGGTGTGAGGGTCACCCAAGTAGAACTGGTTTTGAAGGCATGAAGGGGTCATGACAGTAGCTGAGTCTTGGCACTGTGAGAGGCCAGGGGAAGCTGTTGGTGAAGGTGCAGCCTTAGTAGCAGTTGAAGGCCCAGGACTGAAGGGGCCATGCAGAGAAGTTGAGGCTTGGCATCATGAAGAGAGCCAATGAGAGGTTATTGGTACAGCCCATTTGCGTCAGAGGACTCTAGCAGTTTTGGAGATGCCAGTACCATGGATGACCACCATGATCAGCAGCAGTAGGGAGTGGAGACTGTCAGAGCCTAGAAGACAGGCTGAGTGTGCTGCAGGCGGCAGAGCTGGAAAAGTGACCCAGGCCTTTTGGAGGAGCCCAGAAGACCATGAGTGGAATCCCAGATGTTAGACATAGCTTTGATCTAATAGTGGCTGTGCCCTGGTATTTCCCTCTCGAAGTAAGGATGTATTTAATTTTTTTTTTATTTTATAGGAGCCCACAGTTAGACTAAATGTTTAATGATATTTTAGGTTTTAAAGGAAACTTTGAATTTTTAAAGAAGACTGAAATTTAAAGTGTTTAAATTTGTAAAGACTGTGGGACTTTTTAAGTTTGTAAAATATTTTATATCGTGATATTAGTATTGATGTGTCATCTTGGGGATGAACAAGCAAGGAAAGGGTGTGGCTTAACAGTGATGTGTTTGTGTGTCAACTTGACAAGGGTCCATTGTGCTGGATAATTTTATGTCTACTCAGTGCAAGCTAACATCATTTGAGAGGAGGGATCCTCAATTAAGAAAATGCCTTCTTAAGATCAGGGCTGTTGGCAAGACGAAGGACATTTTCTTAATAGTGATTGATAGGGGAGGGTTCAACCCATTGTGGGTAGTTCTATCCCTGGGCTAGTGGTCCTGGGTTCTACAATATAAATACATATATATATATATATATATATATATTTATAAAGAAGGCTAAACAGGCATGAGGAGCAAGCCAGTAAGCAGCCCCCCTCCCTGGCCTCTGCATCAGCTCCCGCCTTCAGGTTCCTGCCCTGTTTGAGTCCCTGTCCTGACTTCCTTCAGTGATGAACAGAGAAATGGAAGTAAAAAAGACAAATAAACCATTTTCTCCCCAACTTGCTTTTGGTCATGGTGTTTTGTCACAGTAACAGAAACCCGAAGACAACTGTATCCCAAGCAATCTTTGGTGTCTGTATCAACCAAGGGTCCCATTGAAGATGCCAACCCATTGCCTCCCACTAGCTTTGTTTTCCCCTCTGAAATGTAGACACAGCATGAAAAAAGACAAACCAGAGCTAGAGGCCAATTGTACCAGACTAGATGGAGCTCTCAGTAAAGAGTGGAGCCAGCTGAACAGACTATCCTGCAGCTGCTCCTAGCAAAGATACTTCTGGACCACTGAAAATTCTGGCTTCCTATGAGGCTAGGGAGAACAGTCAAAAGGGGGGTGCAGTGTCCTGAGTTTGGAGACCAGGCAAGAAGCAAATCAATTGTTTCTGAGGATGTGGATCTGAGGGTATATAAACTTCACATGACCCAGTCCACTATAATCAATATTGAGGATGATTATCACTTAGATTTCACTTTGGAAACCATTCTGGCCCCTGTGAGCCCACCATATCACCATGATGCTTACAAACCTGCTGCATCCCTAACAAGTCTCCCTGGTCTTGTAGCCCCCGATCCTGGAGATGTTCAGTGCCCATCTGGTCCCCTGAAGTAGTAGGTAGCTCACTAAGGCCTACATTTCCTCCAAGGTCATCTTACATGGTAGCCTACTGGAGCAACTAAGACCTCTGTGATGGACCACAAAAGTTAAGTATATTGACTATCACCTCAGGGAAAGGGCTAACATACAGATATGTTAAGACTTTTTTCATGGAAAGACAAGATCGTGGTACATAAATGTATATTGAGACCATTGGGGGAAATGTAAGAACTATATGAGTATAAAGGTGTCAGTTACAAAGGATCCAGATGCGTAAGTACCTGATCAGATAAAGGCTGAGATTAGTAAAATGAAGCACAGACTACATGAACTAGCCAAGCTCAAACTCACTGATATGCAGCGTCTGAGCCCCTCATCTTGTTTAGCATCCCTAAGAGTTCTCCCTAGAGATGGGGGGAAGTGAAGCTCACCAATCAAGCCACATTGGTATAGTTCTACCTATAAGAGAAATAATTTCTAGCCTATGATTTAACCAATTTAAAATCAATGTCAGCAGCTGATCCTCATGCTTAAGGGGAGCACAGAATCTTTTTTTCTGCTTTAGCAGCACAAAAACACAACAAGAAGTAACAGTGCTGCTCTACTGCAGCAAAAGAACCATACAAGAAAGACCACGGTAGAGTTAAGGCTGTCCAAAGACAGTAATTCCCAAACCTGTAAGACTGAAGGGATTAAACACAGATGAACAACTGAGGCAAGAGCATGCCATCATAATATTACTGAATGTTCACTAAAGTTTGAGAACAATCCCCATAAAAATTCCAAAAGCATTCTTCACGAAAATAGAAAAAAAAAGTCCTACATTTCATACGGAAACATGAAAGGCCCCAAATAGCCAAAGCAAAAAGAATAATACTGAGGTATCCTGATGCTTGATTTCAGTTATGCTAGAGTAGCAACAAAATAGCATAGCACTGATACAAAAACATGTAGAGCAATGAGACAGAGAGAAACTTAAGCAACCACAGCACCTGATTTTCAACAAGGTACCAGCAACATGCACTGGAGAAGAGACAGCCTCTTTAAGAAATGGTGCTGGGGAATCTGGCTATCCAACTGTACAATGAAACTGTGTCTTCATCACTCACCTTTTACAGAAATCAATTCAAAATGGATCAAAGGCCTTAATGTAAGACATGAAGATTTCAAAACATTGAAGAAAAATAAACAGCACTTTCTAGAAAGGACTCCCATCATCCAGGAAATAATAGCAAGAATTGACATATGGGTCACATGAAATTCAAAAGCTCCTGCACCACAAAGAAAATATCATGGGCTGCAGAGTGGGATTAAAATCTCTGCCAGGTGTACAAGTGACATCTAATATCTAAATATGTAAATAACAAGACCTCAAGAGAGAATACATATATATATTCTTATGACAGCATATTATTTGTTGGGCTTTTCTCATCTTTCTCTTCTAGAACCATACACATAATTTGCAAAATGTCTGCTGTGAATAGTTCTCCCTTTGATTTGTTAACTGGTTTCCCTCAGCATTAAACCCATAACCTATTCTTTTGGCCACCCAGGGCTGGCCAACGGAGAGAAAACACTAGGGGAGACACTGGAGCCTTGTTGATTCCAAGCATCCTGTATGAGGCAGAGTCCCTGGAGGAGCAGTGATGGCATCTGTCCTTGTCTGTGTCTACTGGTGGGATGAGCGCCGTGAGCAAACGCAAACTGAGGAGGAAAGGGCTTATTTAGCCTTACAGTTTATAGTCCATCCTGAAGGGACGCCAGGGCAGGAACTCAAGCCAGGAGCTGAAGCAGAGCACATGGAGGAATCCTGCCTACTGGCCTATTCCTCGTGGCTTTCTCATCGTGCTTTCTTCTATAACTCAGGACCACCTGTCCAAGGACAGTAAGGCTCCCAATGGACTGAGCCCTCCCACATTAACCAGTAATTTAAAAAAAAAAAATGCCCTACAGATTTGCCTACAGGTCAATCTGATGGAGGCATTTTCCCAATCAAAGTATCCTTTTCCCAAATTACTCTGAATTATATCATGTTAACAAAAAACTAACCAGTACAGCATGCAAAGTAAAGAGGAAGTTACTTTTTTCCCTTCTCCAACAAGATTCTCAAATTTTCATCTTGAGATGCTGTGCTGGATAGTTTTATGTCAACTTGACACAGCTAAGGTCATTTGAGTGGAGAGATCCTCAATTCAGAAACTACCTTCAGATGTCTTAGAAAACTTGGAATAGCTCTGCCTCAAGACCCAGCCATACCACTTCTGGGTATACATCCAAATGCCTCCTCACGGAATCACAAGGAAGTTTCCTCATCTATTTCATAGGAGCTTTATTTGTAATAGCTAGAAACTGGAAACAATCCAGGTGTCCCTCAACCAAGGAATGGATTAAAAAAAATTGTGGCACATTTACACAATGGAATAATACTCGGCTATCAGAAACAAGGAAATCATCCATGCTGGGCAACTCATAAGCACCTATGACTTCAGCTCCAGGAGATCCAGCACCCTCTTCTGGCCTCCACGGGCGCTTGCACTCACCTGCATATACTCATACACAGAAACATATGGATAGTTAGATTTATAAAAACAATACATATTTTATATTTTAATTTATATATAAACACATATATAATGAATCTTTTTAAAATGTTCTTGAGGCTTTAAGTAATAATGCCTCCCCTCTCCAAACGCATTCACATACCCCAGGAAATTCTGAGAAGTCCATGTAATCCTTCAGAAAGAGACTGAAGACTGTTTGTAAGCCTCATGGAGGCACCAACAGAGCCAGGCAGAACTGTAAGGGGAGCTCAGTAGAGAGGGAGCTAGTTCTTTGTGGCCACCAAGGCTGTTGCCCCTTCATATCCCCCCATGCAGAGCTCCAGGCACAGGCCCTGGTGTTTGCCTTCCCTACATGGAAAATGCCTAAAGGAAATTTTTTTATGAGAAACAAGTCTTCCGCTTAAGTGTGTAACACTACACCAGTAGAGAATGTGGGGAAAGGTCACCTTTAGGCTAATGCAGAAAGCCTGGAATTTTGGCCAGAGACAGTGCCTGTCTGTTCTTTGCCCCATGGTGGAAGGCGGCACCTGCCTGTTTTACTCCTTGCTGGGGATCCGGGATCCAAAGTGGAGCCCCGAGAGCCTGGGAACATGTGGACAAACAAAAGCTGGACTCCCATTTCTGAGTGACAGAGAACCGATCATTTTTAAAGCCCATTTCAAAGTAAAATTCACTAAGGTGAGACCCAGATGTGCTGTCAAAGGAAAGGGGACACCTAGAAGAGGAAAGTGTCATTGGCACAACAGAACATGGAGTCTTCCTGTGTCCCCACTCTCCCCGACTCCCAGCTTCTGGAATCTTAATGGCCACTTAGATCTTCAGTTGGGTTTGTAAAGCTGAGGAAAGTGTTCATTGTGACTATCTGGAGGTAGCCATTATGAACTCTGGTTGCACACACACCCCTCCCCTCCCCCGCCATCTGCAGCTACAGGAAACCAGTGAGGGTAGAGCAACCAGGCGTGTACTCCAGATGGGCCAGGACGGGATAGAGGCAGGAGGTGGCGTTCACTTGTCTGGATGATGTCACAGGCCCTGACACCTCATGCCCTACACCATGTCTGCAGACTTTAAGGCTTGCCCAGGATGTTGTAGCCCTGGGTGACTGCTCAGGCTCACAAACAAAAGGTGCCTCTGCCCACATCTGTCATCTTGTTCAGAGATGAGGACGAGAAGACCTGGAGCTCCAGGCACGGCACACTGGCCCGCGTGGACCACCAGCAAAACTCAGTGTGTTTGCAAATGATAAGTGTGACTACTGGTCAGAGCAGAGTCCTCGCCACCATCCTAGCCCAGGGCTCAAAATTCAACATGGCTTTCCCTTCAAAGACTTTCCTTTTACAAATTCGATCTGGGCAGATGGAGTCTGTGTCCTTAGCAATAACCTCCAACCCTCTGCAGTTCCTCTCCTCAAGAGTCTATTCATAAAAATCACTACATTAGAGTTCTTCAAGCTGTGGAAATAGACTATATCACACACACACACACACACACACACACACACACACACACACACACTGGGAGCTTTCCTGTACACTGACCTTCACTATATTGCCAAGTGCCACTGTTCAACACTGACCAACAGAGTAGTAATAGACAGCGGGCCCACTGATAGGGTCACTAGACACTTGGGACATGGCTTGAGTTTTGAGGACACGGTGACCATTTGCTTACCATTTGCCCTACCAGGAGCATGAGAGGCAGGGCTCCCTAAGACGCTTGCCTTGCAGGCAGTAAAAGCAAAACAAAACTAGAAGGGGCAATGGGCTGCAAGGACACGGGGACCCTCTTTCATTTAATGTAAAGGAATAAAACCGCTTTGCATAACGCTGAGGCTTGATGATAAAACATCAAAAGGAGATTATCTGGTGTGTCCTCACATTTGCTCAGCAGCCTGTTCAGTAAAGAGACCAGGAAGCGGGGACAGCCTGAAGGAGTCCTCGCTGCCTCGGTGTCCTGGTCTTTTGTCAATGTTGAGCTGGGCCTGCTTCCAGAACAGAGGCTCTCAGAGGACTCTAACTGGCAGCAGCTTCTGGGGACTCACTCAAACTCAGTGCCTCAAGTTCCCACTTGACCCCCTTGAATCAGAAAAGCAGTGGAGGGAGGGCAGGACAAATCTGTGACTGTCTGTGGTGCTACTTAGTTAAGAGCCACTGTCCTGGGAGGAGGTCAGGATGTCCTTGTTTGCTTTTGTACTGGATAGAATGGCAAGCCAGACCTGTTCCCTGAGGCAGACCGCTGAGCCAGAGCAGGCTTGAATTCTGTGTCTTCCAGAATCCCCGGGGAGGAGTGAGGTGCTGCCTCCTCAGCTAGAGGGGTGAAATGCATTTTGAAGCTCCATCCCTGCCTGGCCTCTGCCTCTTGCAGGACATGTAGTACCCCAGGGGATCAGGGGACATCCCAAGACTACATTCAGCCAGCCTTTATAAAGTGTCGAAACCTTTATCTAGTCTTCAGGCAAGACTCTTCTCAGAGCAGTACGTCCTGATCAATCACTTTGGTACAATAGGTATCACAGGACCTCCCTAAGTACCTAGCACAGGCCAGAGAGACACACAACTTCCCACCAGGGAAACAAAGTCCCGTATCATCATTTTGTCTGATCATGAGTACTCATGGCTCAGAGACCATGCAGGGCCTCATTACTTAAATACACAGTTTGACCTTGTGTCATACAAAGACAAAGCCGCCCTGGAAAAGTATCCATTGAGGGAATCTTTTGTCAGCAGGAACATCATTATTCTCCAGGACTCCAAACAGCAAGGCAGGGACAAAGAGCCACTATCCAGGAAGGATTTCTGTTTCTCTTTAAAGAATAGGAGGGCCTTTTGTCTTGGGAGCTCTAAATCTAAGTGTATGTTAAATGTATTGCCTTGATATTTCACGATCTATCATCAACAGCTACCACTCTCAGACACGGGAATGCATGTTCTTTGATAAAGCATGGACAGAAACAGCCATCCTATGGCAAGCAACAGGGAGCCCCCAGCAAAGAGAGGAGCCCATGACTGCCAATGACAAGGCTCTATTTGTGGCTAGGATTCAGGAAGGTTGGTGAGATTGGCTCCGTTTCTTGAGACCCAAACTCCATATGGTAGAAGAGGTTTAATTGGCACGTGAACCAGGAAGAGATGAGGCATAGATGTAATCTCTGCCAGCCTCACTACTCCCCAGGCATCCAGGAGCTCATCATTTTCCCCTGCAAAAAAAAAAAGGGGGGCCTGAGCAACTGATCATTTGTCTGCCTCAAACC
This sequence comes from Lophiomys imhausi, assembly GCA_907164525.1. Classification (NCBI taxonomy): domain Eukaryota; kingdom Metazoa; phylum Chordata; class Mammalia; order Rodentia; family Muridae; genus Lophiomys; species Lophiomys imhausi. The sequence continues at coordinate 482,555 of CAJQZJ010000316.1, read as the reverse complement.
CCTCTGAATTCTCCAGATTGGAGCAAGTCAGTCACTTACCTCCTATGGAGGGCAGGCCACAGGGGCTGGAAGCAAATTATCGTTAATGAGCCTGGAAGGGTCCCACCTGGGACCAACCTTCTCTCTGCCACATAGAGGTCCCTTTCTTCTTGCACACTCTTTTGTGCCTCATTTAAATGACCCCAAAAAGGTTTGTAGACCTCCTCCATCTCAGAGTCTAAGCTCATTAATACAGTCAGAGAGAGAGACAGAGGGAAAAAAATGGCAAAAGCAAAACACGCTTTCAAAAAATGATATATGTATTCCTTGGCACCCCTGCTTTTATATTCACTCACCTTAGGTGCAAACACTGAGCAGTGCTGGCCTCCATCTGAAAAGATAAGAGTCTCCTTGGAAAAGACATTTACTTGTTCAACAAATAGTCTTAAAACACATCCCTTAAGCCATATCTTCTGGTAAGTCTTAACCGTAGTGTATCTTTATCTGTTTCGTACTTACTATAACAGACCACCTAAGACTGGGTAATTAATTTGTAAGAGAGAGAGGGTGGTTTCCTAATATGCTATTATTTGTTTCCTGTTTACCATAAAGACTATTTGAGACTGGTTAACTTGAAAGAAAGAGTGGGGGAGGAAGAGCAGGGAGGGAGAAATCCTAACAGTTCTGCTGGCTAGGAAGGCCACCTCCAAAATCCAAGAATGTTGAAATCCAAGGGTCCCCTAGTTCCAGAGTTCTGTCAAAGCAAAATCAACTTCCTTTCAAACTGTGGTGCTAAAGTACATCCAAGCGCATCTCAGAGAACACACCTGGGTAAGACATTTCCCCACTTTTCTCTCGTGGATGCTTTCCTGCCCATGGATGTCCAAGCTTTCTACATGGCCTTTGTTAATTAGGAAAATGAAGAGATGTGGATGGAGCCTTCAAGGACAGGATAATACCAGACATGAAGTACCCACATCTGCTACTTCCAGTTCCACTCTGTAAACCAACCTCCACACCCTAAAGTGCAAAAATACTTGATTTGAAAACAGTCACGAGTCTCTGGATGGCCAACACGGAGTTTAGAGTGCTGCACAAGACATAAACAATAACTCCAGGAATCCAGCTCAGCTTCCAGACTTCTTTCCTGGTGGGTATCATGTTTTAACTTTTTGTCGAACTTTTACTGCATGCTTTGAAATCAGGATCTTCAGCATGGTCCATGTATAGAGCCTTTTTGATGATAATGATGGTGGTGGTGGTAATGATAGTGATTATCATGATTTTTATTATGATGATGATGATGATGATGATGATGATGATGATGATGATGATGATAGCTTTGGGAAACCTTTGGATGAGGGAAGCCAGATGCAAATAGGATAATCTACAATGGTAAGGTCAGTTACAAGCAGATGAAATGCCATTAGCAAAGCTTGCTGACAGATGCTGCAACTCATATTGGCCAAAAAGCTATCACAGAGCCAGGGGAATCTACATTTTACTTCTTTCCTTGGTTCCACACGAATGGGGTCTTGAAGCACAATATCTCAGCCAGTGTCCCATAGCTGTCTTTCTTCCTTGGTGAACATCCTGGTACTCACCTTGTCTTTTGTCATTCCACGATCTTTCAGAAGACAGGTTCTATTCACATTTCTCATGATTATGAAGAAAAACCTATTCATAGAGAAACCAATGGAAAGGAAACATTGATTAGATTCCCAGGCCATTAATAACACTCATGGGGAAACATAGACCAAGAGTACCCGGAAAGGGCCCCAAGTAGTGGGTGTGACAGTTAGTACTGTCAACTGGCCCGAATCCATAGTCACCTGGAAAATGATCCCTGGGCATGCCTGATTGTGGTGATTTCCTTAATTAAGATGGGAAGAACCGCCCACTGAGTGCACCCCACTCCCCAGACAGAGTCCTGAGTGGAAACTGAGGAGCTGCCTGCTTTCACCACTCCTTTCTGACTGTGGGTGTCACGTGACCAGTTGCTTTAAGCTCCTGTTGCATTGACTTCCCCATGGTCACAACTGTACCCTTGAAGTGTGATGGAATAAAACTTTCTCTCTTAAATTTCTTTTTGTCAGAGTATTTTATCACGGAGACAAGAGACGAAACTAAGACCCTGGGCATGCGTGAAATTCTGTCAAAAATGTTCTATCCCCTTCTGGTAGACACCTTAGCTACATGAACACCTACATCAAGGTTATTTATCTGGTTTGCCTTCTCACCACCGGCCACTCCACTGTCTCATCTCCTTCTAAACTCCTCAGGGAGACCCCTGGCTGCTGGCTTTGCTTAACTCTCCTTCACCAGTCTTTGAGATATTAAAACAAGAAGAACGAATGAATGTAATTACATCAATCCCTGCCTCCTTGTATGACTCTCAGACATAGCAAATGCAATGGAACTTGCAAAGCTAGTGGTCTGTAATAAGCAACACCAAACAGTAGTTATTATCACACACATACACACACATCCCCCCAATCCTTGCCTAGCTGCAGCAGTCAGAAGACACTGGATTAGAAAAATGTCCGTAAGAAGCACTGGAAATGTGATAGTCACGACAGAGCTTGGTTAGTGGGTGTCTTAATTTCTACCTCTGATGGCAACAGCAACTGGAAAAGCAAAAGAGCCCAATGCTATGTTCCTGAGATCTTGGCTTACATGGCAATTATGTTTTTATTATTTAAGTACCCCTGTTTTTATTACTGCCATGACAAATTAGTACAAACTCAGGAGATTGGAATAACACAAGCTTATTATTGTTGCCGTTTCTGCAGGTCGTAAGGCCAATGTGGGTCTCACTGGACTGGAGTCAAAAGTTAATGCATCAGGGCTACATTCTTTCCTGGCCCTGAGGAAGAACTCAATTCCAAGTTCACTCGGGTTATTGGACAAATAAATCCAGTTCCTTGCATTCTAGGACAGCAGTTTTGTTGCTGGCAGGGAGGCAAGGCTGTCTTTAGCCTTCAGAGGCCTTGTATGGGTCTTTGTGTGGAGCATCTGCATGTCAGAACCAGCTATGCCCAGAACGTCTATGCCGTGTGCTTCTCCTGCCTCCCTACATTAAGACACTGTTATCATAACGGGTCCACTCAGAGAACCCATGATTATCTCCCTCTTTTAGGGACTTTTATCTCAATTACATGTTCCAAGTCCCCTTTGTTATGTTATCCAATATATTCATTCAAAGGCTTTGGGTGTTCGCATGTGATGTGTTTGGAGGCCATCACCTGGCCCACTCTTGGTGCTAAAAGGCTTTCCTGATCCGCATTAGAACAACCCATATTTCCAACAGGGTACAATATCACAGAATTGTAGCTAGAATTGACTGAATTTACAGACAGGCTTTCAGACCTTAGGAAGAACTAAAAAGAAGACGTCAAGGTGCCATCGTCTGGGGATGGACCACAATGTAAATAACCCAGGCAGAATTTATAGACCAGCACAGCTGAACAGGAAGCAAGCTCCTGCCAGGAAAACTAGGCAGACTTTCTGCTTAGTCAGAGCAGCCTGGAACAAAGTTGACTAGATATTGGGCCTACTGAGCTCCCAAATCAGAGGCCCTTCAAATTTTAAGACTTAGAAGAGAATGGCCTAAAGCTCTAGATCACTTTTGCATGCTCCAACTGCACAAGCTTAGAGTTGGGGGGAGTGCACTAGGGAAGTCCTCATGACCTCAAGTAACCTCACTAAAACAGCAGCGTCACCCACTACAAACATTCAGATACTAAAATCTGGAAGAGTCCTGCCTTCTTCCTCTGTGCTTCATATGTGCATGCATCTTTAATTTTTAATACTAGACCAACCCCTGTCAGTCCCTCTACCTGAGAGGACGCAATTATACTGTTACCCATTATAAAGATAAAAATGGGAGCTCTGTCAGCCAGTGGAAATACAGGGGTCACGAGAGAGCTTATGTCACCTTGAAGTACATCACTCAGGACAGGCGAGAAAAGAAGGTGATGGAGAGACCCCACATCCTGTTCAGAAACAGTTCAAAACAAATCTCAGCTCTTAGCACCTCCTCCTCCTCTTTCACCAGAGGTGGGACAATTGTTCTGGCTTCCCAAACCAATGGTACTTGTTTCTGCTCTGCACCCCCAAACTCCAACCCGCTTTCAGATTCCAGAGGCCACGTTTCTTCCTGGCTTTTCTGTCCTCCTCTTGTGTTCTACTGCTGGCTGGCTTCTCAGATTAATTTTAATTGTCATAAACCTAATTGGGGTAGAGGTGCCCAAATTAAACTCTAGGTGTCTGTGAAGGTATTCACAGACAAGACCGGCCTTCCTAATGTGGATGGCGTCACTCAATCTGCAGAAGTACTAGGAAGTACCAGAAAGTGAGAGTTTGTAATGGTGGCTGTGGCTGTTCCAGAAGCTGGGGCAGGAGGATTCCTTGAGCCCAGGAATTTCAGACAAGCCTGGACAACACATAGCCAGACTCCGTCTCTAAAACTAGAACAAAAAGGCAAAGCAGGCAGGAATGTCCCCTTTCACTTTCTGCCACCTGTCTGAGATTCGGGGTGTTGGTCTTTTTATGTCCTTGCACTGGCTTTTTGGGTTCTCCAATCTTCGGAGTCTGAAATTAATAATCATCTTTCCTGGGTCTCAAGCCTTCTTACAGCAGGTGTCAGGATGGCTCAGTCTCCCAAATCACACAAGCCAAGCTGTCTTAAGTTTCCTCCTCTGTATGTCTTACTGGCTGTATTTCACTAGAGGTCCCCAGCTAGAACACTGGCCTACCAGTGGGTTCTATGCGAATGACAACAGCCTCTATGCATGCTTATCTAAACTAGCATTTCCCAAGAGAGAATCTCTACAGATCAGAGCAGAGTGTCCCATGGTGTGGGATGTTCTACCCTCCAAGGCTTTTGGATTTTTTTTTTTTAGCATCCAAGTGTGCAATGCAATCATTTCAGGTGTCAAGCAGGGCTGTAATGGCACAAGATTAACAGGCCTTCTTGAGAATTCCCTCAGCTTGAAGAAACGTAACTGAAGAGAAACCCAGCCCAGAGCAGCAGTGGAACCCTGAGGATCAGGTGACAGAGTTCCGGGGAATGCCCTCCATTCCAGTCTACTCTAAAGCTACTGTTACTGCCTGGCAGTGTGTTGAGTTTGTCTGTCCAGTACACTCAATGCTAAGACTCTCACATGAGCCTGAAGTTCTAACACACACCCTACCACCAAGAGCTTGCTGCCTGACTCCTAGCAGGTCACACCACCTCTCGGGACTTCTCTGATCCTGGCACACTTCTGCCTTCCCCAGACCCCAGTAACATCACTGACTTGTGAAGGCTGTGGAAAAGCCTACACATTTTTACTCAAAAACATGCTGTGGAAAACTCACTTTTCTCCTATTCTAAGGTTTTTCCAACATAGATAGGTTCTATAGTAACCTTATAAATATGATAGAACACAGTACTGGGATGTTAATAGTCCTCTAATAGACACTAAACTCCTCAAAAATTGATGAGACTGTCAAAATCCTTCCATAGTCTCACAGCACTTCCCAGAGTGTAGAATGCAAGTTCTCAAAAGCATTTCAGTGAAACTCTCAGGTGCTCACCTCCATCCCAGAGCCAACTCACTCGGGATCTTGAGGAGCAGAAAACTGTTGTTGGCTTCCTTCCTGTCACATACACATGAGTGTGTGCCAGTACATGTGTACACATGTGCACAAAGTACAAAGGCCACAAAGACTCAGAGGTCATCCCTCAGTTATCTGCCTGTTTTTCAAGACAGGGTCTCTTATTAGCCTTGACACAATCTAGAATAGCCTGGAGGCTGGGTGCTGTGTGGGCCTTTGAGGGATACTGATGGCATGAGCTGACCGGGAAGATGCTTCTTAACTGTGCGCCAGATCATTCTCTGGGCAAGGGGATCCTGGACTGTACAAACAGAAAAGGAACTGAGCAGTGGAAAGCATGTACTGCTCTCTGCTTCTTGACTGGATGTGATGTGACCAGCTGCTTCAAGCCCCTGCTTACCTTGCCTCCTGTGGTGGATGTGTCTTAGACTATGAGCCAGAGTAAGCCCTTTCTCCTTTGCTTTTGCCACAGTCCTTTATTACAGATACTGGAGAGGAAACTGAGACATCCTGACACTTGCCAATTAAGCAAGGCTGGCTATCCACCAAGCCTCAGCGAAACAGCTTCTCCACCTCCTCAGAGCTGAGATTAAAAGCATGTATCATCAAAGTCAGCTTTTCACACGGTCTCAAACTCAGTGTGCCGGACTTTTGCAGAAAGCCCAAAGTCGCACTCTTCAAAGCTTCCCCAATGATTCATTCTAATGAGAGGCGAGCTTTGGAACACGAAGGTTGATGAAAACATACAGTAGGTACTGCTTTGTTGATTATATTTTGGAATTGGACCATCTGGTCTGCCAAGTCAGAGAGCAAAAGAAGACAGGAGGGAAAGAGCTTCTACTTCTGTGAGTAATAAATCCTGTGGCTATCCCGATTGCAGGAGCAAAGCCAGGGCTGCTTCCTGGCTTCCATTTCTGATTAGTTTCTCTGCAATGACTATATCTGCCCTTCAGGATCATAATTATCATTTTTTTGGAGTGACAGGCACACTAAATTAAGAATATACAAGCTCCAAACCCCTCCACCAGCATTTAGGTACAGAAAAGAAGCTTGACTATTAAGAGGACAAAGCTAGCCTAAGGATAGAAAGACAGCAATAGGTGCCCTCGGACACATCTTTCTGTCATTCCTGTTTGCTAGATGTCAGAATTCAATAAGGTGTCTGGGGAGGGGGTGTTGGAAGAGTAAAGAAAATTCTTTGGACCCTTTTCTAATATTTCACTCTTCTTGAACATCCACTGAGGAAACAAGACGTCCTTGGCACTTTGCTTTTGCACTGCTAATATTGATAATGGTTCCCTTGATCTAGAGGAAGTTTACAGCTCTTAACCCAGCCAAGAGATAGAATATGGCAACCAGAAGCCACTCGGGCTCTTTTCTCTCCTCATGTCAGGCATGTGGTTGCTGCACAAAGAAAAAGGAAAGGTCACCAGCTTCACAGGGAGGGAGAAGGCAAAGGCAAGGGAAGCCTTCAGTGGACAGTTAAGACATTTCACATGAGGGGAGTGAGATACGCCTGTCAGAGCAGTTTGTCTTTGCCTACAGCTCAATTCCTAGGCCTCGGTGGGTGGGCAGCCTTGGGCCCTTACAGGACAGGGCTGTGACCTTGGAGGATATGAGAAGAACAGACAGCATCTGCAGCCTTACAAAAGGAGTTCCCTAGGTTACTTGGTACCAGAATCTCCCAGAAAGCTTGTTAAAGCTCACATTCCTAGAGCCCATCATAGTCACTTTCACTCCGATACCAGACTGTTTATGAGTCATCAGGAAACAGTATGGCCTCTTCATGGCTTTCCTTGCAGGCTCGTCAGCCATGGTCTTTTTGTCTTGTAACAGTGATGAAGTGAGTCTCTAGCAGGCCAACTTGCCCTCAAACCTTGGGTTGTACCTAAACCTACACTGGCAGGAGCTGTGATCTTATTCTGAAACAGCTAGCTGGCCTGGCCTCGTCTAAGGGGAAACTCAGCTGTGAGTATGTGTCAGGAAGGCTGCGACACTTGAGAACTCATTGACAGGGTGATCAGGTTTAGATTACTGCCTTTTTGAGCTGGTCTGGTCAGATTTCCAGATGTAAGAGAGGCCATGTGGGGACAAGGCTCCTCTGTCATTAACAGTGTTCCACTTTGAACTATCATGCTGCCCTGCAAAGAAAAAGAGGGTGTGCTCATGTGTATGTGTGTATTCACAGTCTTGGGGTACAAAGAAGCAATGAGTCTCAGTGGATATACAGAACATTTGTGTGTGCGTTTGTGTGTGTGTGTGTGTGTGTGTGTGTGTGTGTGTGTGTGTGTGTGTCTGGTGTGTGTGCATGTGTGTGTATGTGGTGTGTGTGTGTGTGTGTGTGGTGTGTATGTGTGTTGGAGTTGATTATCCTTCTTTAGCTTGAGATAAAATCCTTCAACTTTATAATTCCCACTTGAACATCTGTGTATTGAACCATGAGAAATGCAAAAGTGCTGTATTATTAATTAGTGCTGCATTAATCATTGTATTAGGCAGAACCAAGAGAATAGATGGTTTACTAGATTTGCTTACATTGTTGGAGGTTGTGTAGTCCCACTGTGACTTTCTACACTTTGGTAAAGCAGAAACGCAGTGACTACTCAAAGAAGCTAGAAGACACATATCAATGGGGACCAGTGAAGTAGTCCCAGTCCAAAACTGAAAGCCCAGAAACTCCCTGCAGAGTTGCTGGATGGTCCATGGTGAAAGGCTAAAGAAGCAGGAGTCTGAAATCAAGCAGAGATCCATGACAATGACAGCATTGGCAGACCACCTTTTGGGAAGAATGGGGTTTCCATGTGCTGCCTGGGTTTCTTCTCTTCCAGTCTATCTGGGCCCCCAAATTACTGAATGGTGCTGTCCATGTTCAGAACTGGTCTCAGTTTTGGTCTCACAGGCCCTTACACTGTCAGAACTCACAGCTCACTAGAGAACTCCGCAGCAGAGGGACAAACCTTCACTCTCTCTTCATCCATCTCTAACCTATTCACACCAACCCCAAACCATTTCATACTTCTCAAACAAAGGCAACGAATCCCATTTAGTCAGTGTCTACTTACCTACATACTCTGCTGCTACAGTATACCAAAGATATGTAACAAATTAATCAGCTGAGAAGGTTGGAAGACAATTTCTGATGTCAATATTAGGTGTACAATCCAAGGATCTTTTCTGTCCAGCTGGGTTTTCTCAAATTAGGATAATGAATAGTGAATCCTCTCAAAAGAAAAATAAAATCAGGAACCTTCCAGGACAACTTGAAATGTTTTTATCATGTCACTTATATATGTATAAGTATAAAATTTGGTTCATTTTTTTTTTTTTAGTTTACAAGTAAATGCCAGGAAAAATCTGTACAGCACACCCTAAGAAGAAAACCTTTTGAAAAACTAATAACATTCAAATTAACAATACCAGTTTAATGATAGTGTTTTGCTAAAACCAAATTATCAATGTTCAGTTCAATAATAGAAAGAACCTCAGGTCTGGCTCTTTCTTTAATCAGATTTGAAGTTCGTCATTTGTGGTAGTAATTCAGCAAAGGCCTAATTACACATGAGAGCTGTTCAAAATTATTATATTAATAGTTTCAAGACTTTGTCTGCTAGTCGAGAATAATCGAACCTCAGACTTAACCAAAACTTACAAGCATGAAATTCTCAAGTACTTGCTTCAGAGCTCTGTCTTCTGATAACACTGGAGAGCTCATTCAATTGAAGATAAGCTTAGCATTGTGATACTCTCAGGTTCATAACAAATTTCATCTTGTCACTGCTTATATTAAGAAAAGAATCTTTTGCAAATTTATTACTATAGTTAGAGAGGGAAAAGGAGGAGACAGTGGGTGAAGGAGTGGGGAACCTCACTATGTACATGAAACTGGCCTCAAGCTGTTGACCTTCCTGACGTGGCCTCCTGGATGCTGGGATTACAAATATTCCCCCACCAAGTCTAGATACTACACCTACTTTAATAAACTTTAAGCTGCAAAATTCAGTTGATAAATCAGTGTATTTGCTTTTACGAAAACTACAGTCACATTCAGTGTACCACACCACTAGACACTACCAGATGATAAGGCTCAGTTCATCACTGGATGATACTAAAAGGCTTCATCCATGTCAATCACTTTGATTTCATTGGGCTTCCACTTAGAACAAAGGGGATTGGGTGCAGAGGTCTAAATCTAATCACAAAAATATCTAAACTTTTCAAAAGTGGCTATTTAGATTATCTTAGTTTTAGTTTTTCATTAGAACAAAGCCAAAATTTAAAAAATATATATATTAAAGGGGGCTGGAGAGATGGCTCAGGGGCTAAGAGCACTGGCTGCTCTTCTGGAGGGCCTGGGCTCAATTTCTAACAACCACATGGTAGCTCATGATTGTCCATAACTCCAGTTCCAAGATCTCTGATGCCCTCTTCTGACCTTTGCAGGTGCTAGGCATCAAAGCACAGACATACATAAAGATAAGATATCCATACATACAAATTTTTAAATTAAAAATTACAATAATTATTATAAAGAAATTATATTATTATAAGGAAAACCTGAGATGCACTTGTAACTTTCATTCAGAGTGTCCGTCAATCCATCTCCCTTGGCTTTCCATACCAGCCTAGATGAAGATGGGACTCCACTAGTAAGAATTAGATTAGTGGCCAGACATGGTGGCACACACGTTTAATCTCAGCACTCAGGAGGCAGAGGCAGGCGGATCTCTGTGAGTTCAAGGCCAGTCTGGTCTACAAAGTGAGTCCAAGACAGTCAAAGATACACAGAGAAACCCTGTCTCAAAAAACTTTTTTTAAAAATTAATTAATTAATTAAATGAATGAAAATAATACTCCATATCCAGTGGGGAAGGGATAAAGCAGAACCTTAAAGAAACATGGCTTTATTACCCTCCAAATGAAAAGCAACCACAGCATGTCCCACCTCTACACGGGTGCCAATGCCCTGGAAGTCCCTCTCCTGTCTCTCTTTATTCAGACTTCTGACTTGGAATGACCACTTACTTTTTGATAAAACCAAGCCCTGTCCACCAAAAGCAATCTCCATGCCCACCACCCTCCCTCTTCTCCTCATGACCTCATTTTCCAAGTCTACATCACTTGAGTGGCAGAAGGTTCTGAGAATTCTCCCAGGAGGCTGCTGCTATGGTTTGAATATATGTATCCCCTTGAACATTCATACAAAAACAGAATTCCCAATGCAATAAATAGTGTTAAGAGGTAGAGCCTGTAGAAGGTGGTTAGGCCAGGAGAGCTCTGCTTTTAGAGATAGATAACTGCTTTATAAGAAGTTACCACTTTCCATTTCTTCCATCATGGGAGAACCCAGAATTAAGCCTGTCACATCAAAGGATGTCAAGCAGAGAACCCTCACCAGACACCAAAACTTTGGACTTCCTAGCCTCCAGAACCATGATAAATAAACTTCTCCTCTTTATAAATTACCTACTATGTGATATTTTGTTACAGCAGCAGAACGCAACTGTGACAGGCATTCTATGCACATCACACGCCACAGAAAAGTCTGATACAACAGCCTGGAAATGTTGAGTCTTTGAGGTCAGCTTGTTCTTGTGATCTCTCCCCTGCATGGGCTGGAGGCTTTACCATTCCTGTCAGATTTACGTATTTACGTTCATAGGCCTGTTTGCATACATGGAAATACACATGAAAAGATGTTCTCAAAGATAATTGCTTATTCCATGAAGGAAATATTTCTGACCTGCATAACTTTCAAGGTACCATCTCCATATCAAGGTCTTTAGGGGGGAATCACATTATTATACAGACTAGTACTTTCTTCCTTTCCTCAGTGTTATGTGGACTTAGAGAGTAAGAAAGGAGAGAGCACAATCTTTAGTAAATGCTCCTGTAGAGACAAGAGTGGCTGACTCTGAGCTGACCTTTCTACAAGCCTTGTCTAGCTTCCCCACCCTTGGTTTTCACCCGTGGAAACTGATAGATACTAAAGCAATGAGAACACTGTGAGACCCACATCTGATTATGACATGGGCAAACTTAGCATGTTCTAGGGTTACCGATAAAGCTTCGTGAACAAGAGGGCTAAGTGGGAACTGGGAAGATGAGTGGGTTGTACTGGTGTACATAGGGTGGTTGACAAGGGACTTGTTCCCAATTGGGAAGGTCCAGAGCCTGGAAATAGCTGGCCTAAGTATGGAGCTCACTAAAGTTCTAGGCAATGATTCTCAATCTGTGGGTCACGACTCCTTGGGGGTTACATATCATATATTTCCATTATGATCCATAACAGTAGCAAAATTACAATTATGAAGTAGCAAGGAAATAATTTTATGGTGGGAGGGAGGTCACCACACCATGAGGAACTGTGTTAAAGGGCCGCAGCATTAGAAAGGTTGAGAACCACTGCTCTAAGAAGTACCAGAGGATGGGCTGGACAAACAGGATAGGATACAGCATATCCAGTAAAACAGCAGCCTGAGTTTAAGGCTAGCCCAAAAAGCCATGCAGAGCTACCATATGTTCTTGAGCCTAGAGGAGAAAGTTTAGGGATGAACTAGTGTTTGAAGAAAATAAATTTAGCAATACCTAGCAGGATGGATTGGGCGGGAAACAAGGAACTCTTCCATATCATCAATATTGGTTGCAATAATCAAGCCACCATAGACTTGAGTTCCACATAGACAGGTGTGTCATGCATGATAGCCCCCAAACTGTACCTCCTACACACTAACTGCTCACTTCATTAACTAAATATACTAAATAAATCTGCAATGGAGCCAGCAAGGATCACAGTGTCCATTCCCATATTCTAATAGATCTTCCTCGATCATACACACTTCATGGTCATGACGTCCTTGTTTGCTTTTATGTTAAGATGAGTCACCAGACCCTCTCAACACTATCCCAGTCCTCTCCCACTAGCCAAGACAGGAAGAAGAGAGAAGAGTCAACTTAATTCTATCCAGAGTCTTGGGAATAAAAGTAGCATTGATGGTGTTCAAATTCAGTGCCATGGACCAGTGACCAACATCTGGAATCCCAACTACGCAGTAGGTTGAGGCAGAAGGATTGAGAGCTCAAGGTTGTCCTGAATAGTGTCACAAGATCCCCTTTCTCAAAATAAAACAATTTCAATACCAGTGTCAGTCCTCTTTGCTACAGTGTTATTACCCAACAGGCACCCACGACACTGGTGGGGTTCAGCTATAAACACTTATTTTTGTTCACGAGTTGATGGATGAGGTGCACCATTCTGCTACTCTGAGCAATGCCACTCCAGTGTGTCTAGTCACCACTGTGTCCTTACAAACTCACCTCTCTGCTGCTCCTGTTTGGTGACCATACCAAATTCTAGGTCACAGAGTCAGAATTGGCAAGGAGGCTTACAGGGCAAATGGCAAGATTTACAGAGGCCATTCATGGCCACTAGTGATATCATTTTGCTACAGACCCTGGAAGGAAAAAGACTAGAAGAGACCAAAATTCCAAAAACAGATCAAGAGCTTGAATTGAGAAGGGAAAACTCCACAGTAGAAGAGAAAAGGGGGTAATAGTATTGGTCACCAGAAAAGTGAGCCTTTCACAGCAGGATGTATGGAGTTACCAAAGGACCTAGTGACTTATTCTCAAATTTTCCATGCCTGTGCTTGAAGAAAGCTTGGACACTGAATGGCTGAAAGCCCTGATTGTTTTCTTCTTCCCTGTCAACAATCGCGAATACTTTTGTTTCCCAGCTGGCTTTGTCTTTCCCTTTGGCATTCAAATGCAATCTGTTCACCTTAAATAAACACACACTTGACCTTATGCGCCTCTCCAGATACCAACATTCTCTAAATAAAAAAGGAAGGAATGAGGAAAAGATATCGGTGTCCTGACATGGTTGTTTTCTTCAAAGCAGCCAGGGCATGACTGGGGAGGATGGTGAACTCGCCACAGTCTGTGAGGTTAAAAAAATGAAGCCACTGTGCATCACATTGCTCTTGACTCTGAGATGTGGAGCAAAAAGCAACAATCTCAGCAGCTCCCAGCCTCCTCAGAACTTAGCAGAGAGAGTAGCACTGTTTCACAAAACCTCCACAGCCCACTTCCCAATGACTGTACCTGTAGAAAGAGGGTACAAAGAGTGTACCTGTGGGGCTCAGGAAGGGCTAGTTTCCTGGTGAAGGGACTTGAACTGCAGCGTTGGGCACAGCAGAGAAAATGGGCAGGAACCCGGGACATTGGGAAATGGGAAATGGAAGCCCCTAAGCAAAGGAATGTCACTTGGGAAGGCTGCCAAAGCAGGACTGAGTGTGTATGGGCAAAAGAGGAAACTGAGGGACCGCCAGTAGCAGCTGGCTCAGCAAGCAGCCGTGAAAGTAATGCCTTCAGGACCATCAGCCAAGCCAGCAAAGGAAGCAGAATCCAGGGTGCTGTTACAGTTGGGCTGTAAGGGGGAGAGTTAGCATCTGTAACCAAAATGGCCCGGAAGGAAAAAGCTTGTGTTTGTGCTGGGCATCCAGATACAGCATAGCATCGAAAGGAAAGGAATCCCCGTGTTTCATGTCGACCATTGGCATAAAGTGCCAAAAACCTACAGTGGGTGGATGGGCAGGCGCTCATATCTGTGCCAAGATGCCAGGGTGACAAACTTCCTCTCTACAGCCCCGAGCATCCCCAGGGTTTTATTGTCAGTGTGGATTGATGATGTGGGATGGTGTGTCCCAACCAGGGGGAACAAGGGAGGCCAAGAGCTCAGAATCTGCAAAGGAGTCTCCGACTCCTCCTATGTCTTCCGTCTCGACCATAAGGAGCCATTTTGTCACATTCTAGAGCTTCGGGGTCAATTTTAATACCCTCCTTTTAGTCTCTAAGCACAATATTCAAACCATCATCAGCTTAGGCTCACCGCTGGGCTGGGTGTATTTCTATTCCCTTCCTCTCCTCAGCACTGGCAATAATTAATGCTGACGCAAATGGCCACAGAGACACATTTATAAGGCAGTGGACCACTCATTTTGACCTTAATGTTGCTCATCTTCAGCCAACTGCACAAATGCAATGTATTAGCGCAGGCAAACAGGAGCCCAACCCTCAGGCAGCCGGCTCAGCAGCAGTACTTTTTTTTTTTTTTTTCCTCGCCCAATGATTCTTTTCTCCTGGGAAGAGAGCGCCATCTTGTGGAGAATCAATGCCTAACTAGGCATATGACACTCCATTTTCTTGTAGTTCATTGAATTTCCCCCACTCAATTTGTGCCGTTTTTTCTTTAAATTTCAGAATATACAGAGACATAACTTCACAAGAAGCCTAAGAAGTTGCTAAGTATTTTACAATACTGCCAAGTATAGAACATAACAATAAAGATGTGGACCCCAGAGTGCATACCTAAATATAAACTTCTTTTAAAGCGTGCGCATAGTCCCCCATCTGTGAAACATGCTTGCCTTGAACCATGAGGACCAATTTAGATCCCCACAACCAACATTAAAAAAGAAAGAGAGAGGGGCTGGAGAGATGGCTCAGCAGTTAAGAGCACTAGCTGTTCTTCTAAAGGACCTGGGTTCAAATCCCAGCACCATATGGCAGTTCACAGCTGTCTGTAATGTCCAGGCGTGGTGGAGCATGCCTTTAATCCTGGCACTCAGGAGGCAGAGGCAAGTGGATCCCTGTGAGTTCAAGGCCAGCCTGGTCTACAAAGTGAGTCCAGGACAGACAAGGATACACAGAGGTACCCTGTCTGGAAAAATGAGAGAGAGAGAGAGAGAGAGAGAGAGAGAGAGAGAGAGAGAGAGAGAGAGAGAGAGAGAAGGAAAGAAAGAGAGAGCCATACATGGTGGTGCACATTTGTAATCCTGGCCTGGGGAGGACAGAAACAGTTGGATCCCAAGCCAGCCTAGCAGCCTAACCTACTTGGTGAGATCCAGGCCACTGAGAAGCACCACCCCAAGAAAAAGTGGGTGATGCCTAAGGAACACACCTGAGGTTGTCTTGTGACCCCACTTGTGCACATACACATGCACTCACACAACAAAGGTGCATCTGCACACATATGAATACACACACACACACACACACACACATACACACACATCATACCACAAATTAATCTATAGCACTCAGGCAAGCCTTCCACACGGTTTGTGGGCAGTACCTGTCGCATCCCCCTCGACCAGCAAGGACGACGCAACTCGCAAAAGCTCTTCTCAAGCAGTTTATTCAGGTCCCTTGAAAACAGTCTTCCGAATGCCCGGGCAGACCCAACCCACAGGCTAAATACTATATGAACCGCCAATCAAGTAAAGCCACGTGGTGCTATCTTAGAGGCCCACGTATGCTGAAGCAAGCCAGATCAGCGGTCTTAGCCAAATATGGACTTGTTTACCACCGAGAGCGCTCACCATCGGGCTGGTGGAAGGCGGAAACCAGCGCCATCTTTAGGGCGCGGCACGTCGCAGCTCTCTACAGTTCCCCCTTTTTTATTTTTTTTAAAGTTGGTAGAAGTCCCTGGAAAGGCTTCGTAATCCCCATATCTGGGGATCTCACGGTGGGCCTGAGCCTGTAGGAGGGCGGTCCTCAAACTCTTACCCGTCTCTGGGTCAGCCTCCCCACTCGGGGCTGCCCTGTCTTAGGTGGCCGAGACTTACCCGTCAACTCCGTCATTGACTTGCCAGACCCTAATACCCGTGGAACGAATACCTCAGTGGGCAGGGACTATGCTCGGTGAAGAATTAAGGCTTCAGGGCAGCGAGCCATGCCTGAGGGGACTGGCCCGCCTCAATGGCGACAAGGGCCTGTATTATCATGGCTGCATTACGCTTTTGTGTGGCTCTCATCTTGTAGATGCACCATAGGCAAACCAGAGAGGCTAGTATCATCAGTATCTCCAAAGAGCCTACGCCCGCCCACTCCTTAAGATGATCCATAGCCGTCTGTATCCAGGAAGTCAAACCAGTGGCCAGGCTCAGATCCACCTGAGTGGAATTGATGTGGACAATTGTCGCTCTCAGCTCTCTCATCAAATTTTCAAATTCAGCCAACCAATCCTGTAAGAGGAACTTTGACAATTGTCTAGACAGATTAGCAGCCTTTGTAAAATTTTGATACTGCACAGAAGTAACACACAAACCTTGCATTTTCCACTCACACCCCAATTGTGCTAGTTGCCAAAGAGAATCAATCTGTTCTTGTATTAAATCTATGCGTTGAGATGAGAATTCATAGAGGTCTGAGTATCCAATGCCTGTGCTACAGTGGCTGAGATGTTATTCAGGGCATTGGCAGTCTGTATAGAACTAGACAAGGCAATAGCTGAGGCAGTAGCTCCCACAGCAGCAATAGTGATGGCAGTAACAATAGCTGCAGTGATGCCAAAATCTCTTTTAAACCTGAATAGCATCATGGTATTAGGGGCCTCTACAGGAACTGGTACATATTGAGGCATTCTAGTCACCACAGCCACAGGAAAGGCTGTGGCATTCCAGCACAGGGCATAAAAACATATGCCCGGAGTGCATACTAACTTTTCTTCACCCAAGGATGCACTCCCATTACTTACAATCCACAGAAAAGGAGGCCAGAGACATACTGTCGAAGCTGAAAAGGTCTTATTGCGGTAAGAATGAAACAAAGAATTCCAAGTACCAGAGCCACTACCGCTAGAAAGATCCAATTTGGTAGCGGACCCTAGGGAAAAATTACCTCTTTGATAAACTCCTCCCCCCAAGCATAATGACAGGTCCCAAGTCCATGCAACTTCCATTTACCCCACACAAAAGCCACAAATCAAAAGGATTGGTGGCAGTCTGCTGAGGATCCCTAGTAGATATATCAAGCATTCCTGTACAAGACTTATTCACTATATTACTAATCATGGGGCTAAAGGAAAAATAATCTTGTTGAACCCAAACTGCTCTGCGCTCCTGACATCCAGTCCAGGGAAAAGGTCCTTCCTCTCCTGTGGATCCTCTACAAAAAGGTGCCCAGCGTGGCTGTCTGTGGGGGTCCCGGTCAGAGACTCGTGTGGACCACCATCCTTCAAGGCGAGAACCGTTGCCTGAAAACAAACCACCACTCCTACCCCCAAACCTCAGTTGTGGTAAAAAATCTGCTGACTGCTGAGACAATTTAATGCATTCTGTATCATCTGACCTATTGAAGCTCATTAAAAAGCACAGACTACCCTTCAAGCTGACATTTCTATTACCCTCTATAGGGCTTTTCTGATCATCAAAGGGAAGGTAGGGCAAGCCTAAGCTTCTATTACTGCTAAATAAGCGTGGAAACACAGTTGCATTATGTCTGACCGGCATCGGCTTTGGGAATATCGACAGGATCCCCCATCTCAGCTCGGTCATTCCTGACATACTCACTGCTACTATCACCAGGATCCCTAGGAAGGTCTTCATGATGAATCTTCCTCACAAGGCGTTCAGGCACCCACACTGGATCCTGTTGATCCTGAGGAAAAACACAAACAGACCCTCTCGCCCATGTTAGCACGGGGTCAGGCCCCTGCCAAGAGCCTGTCAGAATGTCCTTCCACTTCACCATGCTTTTAGGTGAACCATGGGAATCCTGATGTCTGTCCGCTGCTGAGCGGCCTTGAGCATCCAAATTGAAAAAATTTAAAGTATATAAGGCCAAAGACATTCTCTCCTTGGGGGTACGGCCTTGGCCTATTCCCCCTTTCTGTTTTTGCAAACATTCTTTCAAGGTGCGATGAGCATGCTCCACAATTCCTTGTCCTTGAGGATTATATGGTAATCCGTGATTAAGCTGTACCTCCATCTGGTTGCAGAAGGAGACAAAGGACTGTGCAGTATAGGCTGGTCCATTGTCCATTTTCAGCTGCTGTGGTTTTCCCCATGCAGCCCAGGCTTCTAAGCAATGCCCTATGACATTGCAAGCCTTTTCTCCACTCATAAGTGTAGCATGTATGATACCTGAGCAGGTATCCACAGATACATGAATATATTTTAAGGTTCCAAACTCTGAAATGTGGGTAACGTCCATTTGCCAGATTTTGAGTGGCATCAACCCTCTAGGGTTCACTCCCACACTGGGAGGATGATGATGAATCACACACTGAGGACAGTCCAAAACCACTTGTCTAGCATCTGCTCTAGACAAATGGAATTTCTGCTGTAGAGTTTTTGCATTTACATGAAATAATTGGTGAAACTGTCTGGCTTGGTCCAGGAATGAGTTCCAAAAAATGCATCCTAGTCCATTGATCAACTTTATCATTACCCTCACTTAATGGTCCAGGTAATCCTGTATGTGTTCTAATATGTTGAATATAAAAACACCTTTTTCTTTGCCAGATTAAAACTTGTAACTCTTGTAATAATGCACATACAGTACTACTATTCTTAATAGGACCTGCTAATTCTAATACTTTCACTGCGTTGACCACATAAACTGAATCTGAGATCAAATTGAATGCAAATTGACATCTTTTAAACACCTCAACTACTATTTTCAACTCTACTATTTGGGGGGAGCCCGGTTGAAATTGACATAACACGGGCTCTTGTCTTTCTATCAAATAGGCTCCGCAGCCTGTCTTTGAGCCATCAGTAAACACATTTGGTGACCCTTGAAGTGGTACTGCTGAAGTAACCTTAGGGAATATCACTGGGTGCTCCTTAAAAAATGATAGCAATGGATGCTTAGGATAATGGTTATCAATCACTCCTTCAAAGCTACATTGCAATATTGCCCAATCATCTACAGTGCCACACAAAATCTTAATTTGATGACTGGAATAGGGTACTATTATACTGGCAGGAGCAACTCCAAAAGACTGCAAGCATTGTTGGATACCGTTCAAGGCTAAAGCAGCAACTGCAGTGGGATAATGTTCTATGGATTTTTTTGGAGAAATCTTTGAATAGGTCCATAATAATGGTCCGTCCTGCCATAACAATCCTGTAGGTTGACCATAGGTGGCAAATATGCACAATGCAATGGGCTGTCCTTCCTGCCATCTCTTTAGGAAGGCACTCTGTAACCTTTCTTCCACTTTACATAAAGCTTTTCTTGCTTCTCCTGTTAATTTCCTAGGAGAATTAAGTGCTGAATCACCCTTCAAAATATCATATAGGGGTCTTATTTCATAATTTGGTAGCTTCAAATAGCCTCTTACCCAATTGATATCTCCTAACAACCTTTGAAAATCATTTAGAGTCTTTAAATTATCTTTTCTTATCTCAATCTTTTGAGGTATTATCTTTTCAGGTCCAACCTTTGCTCCTAAATAATTAATCACATTTTCCTTTTGAACCTTATCAGAAGCAATAAACAACCTTTTCTTTTTTAATAATTGAACTAATTCTTCATAGGCCTGATCTAACATTTGTTCACTCTTAGCTGCCAGTAAGATATCATCCATATAATGAACACATCTCAAATCTGGAAAATTCTTTCTCAAGGGAGCAATGGCTTCCCCCACATACAGTTGGCACATAGTGGGGCTGTTTGCCATGCCCTGAGGTAATACTACCCATTCAAACCGCTGATCAGGTTCCTCATGGTTACAGGATGGAACAGTAAATGCAAATCTCTCACTATCTTTTTCACACAAAGGGATGGAGAAAAAACAATCCCTTATATCTATAACTATTATGGGCCATGAGGCTGGCAAAGATGATAAAAGCAGCAAGCCGCGTTGCACTGGGCCCATGATCTGCATTTGTTGATTTATGGCATGCAGGTCATGCAACAATCTCCATTTTCCAGATTTCTTTTTAATGACAAAGATAGGTGTATTCCAGGGAGATACAGATGGTTTTATATGCTTTAAAGACATCTGTTCATCCACCAACTCTTTGGCTGCATTCAATTTTACAGAGGAAAGTGACCACTGAGGAACCCATACTGGGTCCTCCGTCTTCCAAGTTATGGGAATGCCCTCCTCAGCGGCCCCTAGGAAAAACCCAGGCCTTGTCTCTTTTGTCTTTGCTGCATAGATATGGGACTTTTCCACCCCTGCAAATATTTTCCTATTCCAAAGCCTGGAGCATATCCCATATCTTGCATCATATGTTGGGCTGAATCAGAATAGTCATTACTCAATTTAAATCCCATATCCTTTAAAAGATCTCTTCCCCAAAGGGAGATAGGGAGCTCAAGTACATATGGTTGCATTTCTCCTGAGTGGTTTTCTTGGTCCTGCCACTTTAATAATCTTGCACTCATATCTGGAGTTTTAGCATAACCCAGGCCTTGAAGTGTTTGAGAAGAGGCTTGTACGGGCCAACCTGAAGGCCAGTCTTTCTTTGCTATGATACTTCTATCAGCCCCAGTATCCAAAAGGCCCAGGATCTTTTTACCATCAACTTTTAACTCCAAGACAGGGCATTGGTCCAAATCCAAGGAGAGAAAAGTCAGATCTGTGCCCATGGACCCAAAACCATCTTTTCCTCTCTCTTGATCCCTTGCCGCATAGCGATCATGTAAGCTTGGCAACATGATCAACTGAGCAATTCTATCTCCAGGAGAGATAGCCGTTATACCATGGGGGGAGGCTACCATGATCTTAACCACTCCTGTATAATCTGGATCTATAACCCCAGGATGGACAATAAGTCCTCTCAAGGCTGATGATGACCTCCCTAACAGCAAACCAACTGTACCAGGTTCAAGGGGTCCTTTAAAATCTGTTTCAATTAACTGGACCCCCATTTGGGGCGTTAATACGAGTCTGGTGGTGGAGCAGAGGTCCAATCCTGCTGAGCCTGTAGTGGCTCTCTGCAGTCTCTCAGATGGCGGAGGGTTGGCCATCTCTCTTGATTCTGTTCTTTGTCCTGATTCTCTACTGCCCCATATATTTGTGGGCCCTGGGGTCGTGGGCCCCACTGTCCATTTTTTGGACAAGCACCACCATAACCTTGAGTTAAAGGCTGGCCATGGATGTCTGTCACTGAACGGCATTCATTAGCCCAATGGTTCCCTTTTTTACATTTTGGGCATAACCCCGGCCGCCTGGGGCGTTGTACACTTCCTGTACTTTCTGTACTCCTTCCCCTGGGTCACTGTCTTTTAAAGTGTCCCATCTTGCCACACTTAAAACAAACTCCTGGACTTCCTCCACCTTTTCTGGTCAACTGTACTACCGCGGCAGCAAGACCAGCATTAGTTAACGGCCCTCCAAGTTCTCTACACACTTTCATCCAGGCTTCTAGCCCTTTACTCTTGTAAGGGGTGATAGCGGCTCTACACTCTTTAGTACATTGCTCATAGACCAACTGTTTTATTAGTGGCATGGCAGCATCCGGGTCACCAAAAATCTTCCCTGCCGCTTCCACCAATCATGCCACAAAGTCTGAAAAGGGCTCCATGGGGCCCTGTAGAATCTTAGTTAAGTTCCCACTCACCTCCCCTTTGTTAGGAAGGGATTTCCAAGCCTTGATAGCTATCTGGTTTATTTGTTCATAAACCTGATTGGGATATCCTGTCTGCTGGTTGGCAAATCTCCCCTGCCCAAGCAGCATATCTCTATCCCAGGCTGGATTTCCATCTCTCTGATTAATGGCTGCTTGCTCAGTGGCATACTCAATCAAGAAAGCTTTCCAGTCTAAGTATTGCCCTGGACTTAAGCAGGCGCGGGCCAGGCCACTCCAATCACTCGGAGTCATACAATGTCTGCTTAATGCTTCTACTTGAGCCAATGTAAAAGAAGCGGTAATGCCATAGGCATGAACCAACTCTGCAAGGGATTTAACTACTTTAAAATCAAGCAGTTCCTCGTACCTGTTCCCTTGTGGATCTTGGTATACCGGATAGGCAAACTGTAATTCTGTTCTTACTTGTGTCCACATCCCCATGCAGAAAGATCTCCCTACTTTCAGGGACTGAACAGGCTGATCTATCTTAACAGCTTCTGGGTGTGGAGGGGGAGTTGAAGGCACCGCGGCAATGGCTTCACTTACACCGACTGCCGCCAACGTGTCTTTCTCTTTTACCCTTTTCTTTTCCCTTTTTCTAATAGCAGTCCTCTCCAACTGCTCTATTAGAGCATGTAGCTCCCCTTCAGAATCCGTGCCCTCTGAGTCCTCAAAATCTCTAAAATCTCTAAGATCGGGATAGAGAGGGACCTTCTTTTTGCTTCCCTTTTCACTGTCTGCCTGCTCAGATATTTCGCCTTTGTTACTTCCCTTTTCACTGTCTGCCTGCTCAGATCTTTCCCCTTGCAGCAGTTCCAAGGCTGATTCTCCCTCCTTGATTGCGTTACAGCATCTCTGATCTTCTAAACAACTTCCCACCATCTTCCAAATCGGTCTTACTCCATGCTTCAGAGTACCTTGCTCCCAAGCAAAATCCAAGTCCCTGCCTAATTTGTCCCAGCAGGATACCATAAGATTCCCGGACACCGCAAACCACGGGGCCACGGAGTCGCATTCATTCAAAAATCTCTCTAGGGTAGACTTCTTAAGTTTCAAATTCCTAGCTAAAAGTAGCTCCTGAAGAGCCAGAAAAATTGGATGTGACTGAGACAATCCCATGACTAAAAATTTACTTTCGGTTCGCTGTTTCCCGTGAAACTTTACCTTTTGTTTGCTGTCTCCGTGAATCTTTACCCTTTGTTCGCTATCTCCGTGAAACTTTACCTTTTGTTCGCTATTTCCACGAAACTTTACCTTTTGTTCACTATTTCCGCGAAACTTTACCTTTTGTTTGCTATTTCCACGAAACTTTACCTTTTGTTCGCAATCTCCGCGAAACTTTACCTTTTGTTCGCAATCTCCACGAAACTTTATTGTCCCAATTTATCCCGGGAACTTACCAGTGCACTGCCCCTGACTGCAGGAGTTCTGAGTCTTTTCTGGTTCCCCATACGGGCCACCACTTGTCGCATCCCCCTCGACCAGCAAGAACGACGCAACTCGCAAAAGCTCTTCTCAAGCAGTTTATTCAGGTCCCTTGAAAACAGTCTTCCAAATGCCCGGGCATGCCCAACCCACAGGCTAAATACTATATGAACCGCCAATCAAGTAAAGCCACGTGGTGCTATCTTAGAGGCCCACGTATGCGGAAGCAAGCCAGATCAGCGGTCTTAGCCAAATATGGACTTGTTTACCACTGAGAGCGCTCACCATCGGGCTGGTGGAAGGCGGAAACCAGCGCCATCTTTAGGGCGCGGCACGTCACAGCTCTCTACAGTACCAACACCACTCTTAGGGGTGAGTTGATCCCCCAATTTTCAGCATCTGCTGACTTTCCTTACACAAACACTCCCAGGGTGACATCAACGCTGCAGAAGAGACACATGCCCGTGACCCCAGCCCCCAGCATCTACAATGAGCTGACCCCATCAGAGACCAGAGACCACATCTTGTGTTCACCTGTAGAGAAGCTCTCCCGCTGCCTGCTCAGAGAGAAATCAACAAGTGGGAAAGAAAGTGGGCGCAGTGGCTCATATCTGTAATGCCCTCACTTAAGAGACTAAGGCAGGAAGGTTGAGAGTTCAAAGCCAACCTGAGCTGCACAGCAAGACTCAAAAACCAAAATCTAGAAGGCCTCATCTAGAACCAAAAGATCTAAAGAAATCACCAAGCAACGTTAGAAATCAGAGAAACTATATCTTCTCACTCACTCCGAGAAATAGAAAGGTCACAGGTCTTGGATGTCTGTCCCACCAGAGTTGCTTTCATGAGAGTGGTAGTAGGTGGCAGATGCCAATGTGGTTCTTGTTAAAAATTCATCAAAGCCACATGCCTTGATAAGTATGTGATTTTCTTCAAGTAACCTCCAATCTCATCTCCTCCCCCATCCTCTTTTCAGTGTCTCCTAGGAGGTTCTGTGTATTTTCACATTAAAGGGGCCAATAGTGGGATGGGCCAACAGACCTTCAGGCAGGAGACTGCTTCTGAGACAATGGCATTTATTCAGCACCTGGCACATGCCCGGAAGCCAGCATAAGATCTTATTTCATCCATGAAGCAACTGTGAAGACAGTGCTATCAATTCAATTGCTAAATAAGGAATATGGGGGTTCCAGGAACAGCAGGAGAGCTGTTCAGGGCCATTCAATGAGATAGTGGTGCTGCTGAGGTGACTCCAGATGGTGAACTTCAGAGTTCAAAGTATATCAGTCCCTCCACGGTGCCTTGAACAGAAGAAAACAGAGCTCAATGGAGACATTTTCCATCTCATGTTGCTGTGTGAATAAGACCCCTGGGTTTATGCTGTGTAGACTCTGTGCACCCTTGTAGAGCCACATATTCCTGTCCCCTCTTCTCTATTACCTGTATCCCAGGCCTGTTTTCTCTTCTCCACCCTACACCAAAGTAGAACAAAGTTCCAAGGAGACATGCTCTTCCCACTTCAACCCCTTGTTTGGAAGTATGATCAGGTGAACCTAGAGCGAGATGGCGAGTCTTGAGGATTGAGATGTGAGGAGTGGAGGCCAGGGATGCTGACCTGGGTGTGGGCAAGGTGGAGTGGAAGCAGGGGAGGAAGGAGACATTGCAAGGCAGGATAAAGCAGGAAGTCAGCTGCCTGGAGTCTCTTGGGCAACCACTTTGTGAAACACATTTGAACACTGACAAGACTGTGACCGGATCTTTGTCAATGAAGAAGCAACTGTTGTCACATTTGGTGGCCCTGGTGTAGGGAACAGAGTGCACCAAATGAGGACTTGGGAGGATGGAATCCATAATAGCCCTATCTACTCTAGACCCCTGGAGTTAAGGGAGCTGAAGGCTCAAGGCAAGGTGAACGACTCTGTGTGCCTGAGGGATGCCCACGCTGGCTTATATGCTGGCTTATATAAGAGAGATGACAGAGGGAGACAACAGAGATTCCAGCAGGGGAGGTTCACAGGGAGCTTCGTGGGGCAAGTCTAGTTGACGCTTAAACACCCACGTGCAGCAGCGTGCACGTTCTGAACCCCTTGCCCAGTTTACCTACAGACATCCCCTGCATATGGAAGAGCTGAGGAAGGCATATGGGGTGAAAGGAGGGTGTTTTTCCATCATAAGAAAAGTGCCTGGGCTGGAGAGATGACTCAACAGTTAAGAGCCCTGACTGCTCTTCCAGAGGAACTGGCCTCAATACCTCAGCAACAACATGACTACTTACAGCTGTCTACACCTTCATTTCCAGGGGATGTGATGCACAGTTTAGGGTTATGTAGGCACCAGGCACGTGTGTGGTGCACAGATATACATTCAAGCAAAGCATCTATACACAAAAATAAAATATTTTTTTAAAAAATTAAAGGAAAAAGGGACTGGGTGGAAATGGTTTCCTTCTGTCATGTGTGGTATGATATATATGGCTCCACCAAGCCAGAAATGCAATTCCAAACAGCTTGCCCGTTGCAAGGACTACATGTGGGCACTAAACGTTTGAGGAGGGAGGGAGGGAGTTCCTAAGCTGAGAGGGTCAGAGCACTGGAGGTTGTGAAATAAAAGTTAAGGGTTTTGACGATAGGAGGCGCTGTCCTGCTGGAGGCTAAAGAAGGACCCGACTCAAGAGCACCTCTAGCTGACCGCAGCCAGCACAACGCTGGGAGCCAAGTTCCCCCCACGTTCACTATGGGTTTCTCTAGTTTGCTTGTTTACTTTGCTCTGATATTCAAAGACAATAGGGCTTGTTGATGTTTTGGATAAAGAATGTGCCTTCTGAGAAACAGAATTCTCCCAGCCTAGACTAAAAGGGAAGGATCAGGATAAGGGAAGCAACATACGTTCATAGCAAGAAACCATGTGAAGTTTTCTTTTTCTAGTTTTCTTTGTGACCGTGCTGGAGCTCAAACCCAGGGCCTTATGCTTTTGCACTCAATTCTGAGCTATATACTCTCAGCTCTTTGCTTTTGAAGACAGAGTCTCATTATGTAGCTGGAATTGACAATGAACTTACTATGTAGTCACTCAGGAGACAGAGGCAGGAGGATGGCCGGTCACAGTTTTTTACACCTGGCAAGGCCATGTCAGATCAATCAATCCCAGCCTAATAAAGGCAAATTATTTTCTTTGGAGTCTTCTAGGTGAGAAGAGGTGCATAGCTCAGAGAACCTGTTCCTTCTCTCTCTATTGTCCCTGAGAGGCAATGAAGACAAAAGCTTGCAAAACAGTCTGCCTTGGGTATAGCTCTTTATATGCCAACCTCTCTCAGCCCAAAAGTGCTAGCTCCTGGCTGGCCATCACCTTTTTTAAGACAGGTACATTTTTAGCTGGTCTACTTATAACACTGCTAACTCTATGGCCACATGCTTTCCAATATAGTAGGAGACAGGGTGAGTAAAGGGATTTTGTTCTTAAGAAGGCTAAGTTTCCACATCTAAGTAGCTGTGGTATGTTGGAACAAAGAACTTATTTTTGCCTTCCAAGGTAAGCCAGGGCCAAGAAAGCAGATTGCTGGAGCTGTGCAAGTTGACACATGCTTCTAGCCCAGAAGCTAGAAAGGGCGGAGAGGTCATCCAGGAAGGTGAGTTTTGACCCTGCCCCCTGTCCTCACTTCATTAGGCTGGGATGGGTCCTTCATCAGAGTCTCTACTGCTCTCAGAGACACTGGGGCTGTCAACACCAGTCTGAAACTGCTTATGGACTCCTCTCCTTTCTACAAATGCCAGGATTCCCTGTGTTTGTTTGTTTCCGTTCCTTCTCCAAAAGCTTGGGTGTCTGTGTGCTAAATACACACCAATGCCAGATTCTCTCTGGAACCAAATGTTTGGATTGCACAACACTGAGAAAGAATATCCACATAGTTGAGTTTTCCTTTAGATAGATATTTGGCACAGTGTAAAGATGGTTAGTTTTTAATAACAAACTAAGAATGGCCAGAACTGGCTATTGGCAGGATGGTGCTACATAGAAATCATTTTGTATTTCTAAAGCTGGTGAACATTTTCACAGGGCTGAAGTTCTGTTTTGTCTGAGGTTCTTCATTCCAGAGGGTCAAAGTATGTAGAGCCTGTGGCCAGCATAAGAATATAGCTGCAGGGTTGAGGTCAACTCAGATTAACCTGATGCCACCAAGGACGTGGAGACCAAAGGGCAGGTAAACTGTGAAGAGCTTTTGAAGTGAAGCTAGAGAGACCCAGATCCTCCCACCCAAAGCACAGTCAACGTGGTTAAAAATCAAGGAATCATCATTTCAAAGACACAAAGAAGAACAGATCCCAAGATGGTTTCTGGGACTGGGAATGAAGCAATGGGCCTAGGGCAGACCCACTCCAGCACTGGTCAGAAGATACAGCTGTAGAAGGTACCCTCATGTCAGCCCTGGGTCTTCTGGGTCTGTTTTAAGTGCAGCTTTCTTGGGGGACTCCATCATAGAACCCAACAGCTGTCAAGATCAATTATATCAGCCCTGTCTCAGCTTAACAAGAACAAATTACTTTCCTCAGTGTCATCTAAGTCCTGGGCCCTGTGAGTGAAGAGTGATGTGAAAAAATAAATAAATTGGCATGACATTAGTTAGGAAGAGAAGGGGTTTAGCACAAGTAGGAAGGGATGAGACAGTAAAGGAGACAACGAATGTGATGGAAAGCCATTTTGTATAAGTATGAAAATATCATGAAGAAGCCCATGGTTTTTGGTGTTTGTTTGTTTGTTTGTTTATATATGTATGTATGGAGTATTCTGCTTCCACATATGTCTGTGCACCATGTGTGTGCAGTGCCCAATGAGTACAAAAGAGGGTCCAGGATCCCCTGGAACTGGAGTTACAGACATCTGTGAGGCATTATGTGGGTGCTGGGAATTGAACCCAGGCCCTCTGGAAGAATAACCAGCGCTCTTAACTACTGAGCCATTCCTCTATCCTCCGTGAAACCCATATAATTAATATATGCTAACTAAACATTTAAATTAATAAATTGATGTGCCATAGGGTAATCCCCACTAAGCTGCAGATCCTGGAGGAGATTAGGAAGGAAATGTAGTCTAGTCTAGGAACAGTACAGCAAGTAGTTCACGTTATAGTTCTTAGATTCAAGATTCAAGTCCCAGTTTCTACAACATAATTGATGTTTGGACACAAGAAACTGATCTTCTCTGAGAAAGAGTGCAGAACTTCCCAAATGGTTTGTTATTGAGTGAAAGGAAAAGTCTGGATGGCAAGCCTAATGACAGCAGTGACTTTAGGGAAATATCGTGTGCTCAAAGGAGAGGATAGTAGCTCCAGTCTGGCCTTGTAGAATGCTGTGGTCTTATGGGTGTTACCACATGCTTTGCAAATAGTAAGACACCCAAGTGTCAAGTGTGAGGTTGTCTGTACTTCTAAAACATGCATGTAGGAAACTGTGAAAGGACTTTTTAGTGAGCAACAGAAAAGTACAGTGTTTATTTAGTTCAAGTTGCTGTGAATATTCAAACTCCTGGCTGAGTTTGTTTGAGGAACCACTGTTGGATGACAAACTAGACACAGTCTCTGCTCTTGAGAAGCTTCTACTCTAAGATGGAACGGAAGATGAACACGAACACAAGTGCTTCCTTATATATATGAGAGTGTATTTGTGTTGAAACCAACATAAGAACACGTGAGTACAAACGGAGAAAGGGGTTTTTGCATCTGAACTAGAGACTGGAACTTCATGGTGAAGGAAAACAGGACACTGACGGTAGCCTCACGACCAAGTCCCATTGCCCTCCTCTCTCGCTTCCTAACAGAACACTCACTCTCTCAGTCTCCTATGCAGCGAGGGTCTAGCTACAATGCTATTCCTGCCTTCTGAGAGAAAGACTACTGGAGCTTCTAAATGGTTCTTATTGGGCGAAAGGGAAGTCCACTGATGGGGATACCTTTGCACTTCTTCCTAACTTAAGTATGGGCATGGTGCTTGCTGCTCCAACAGACTCTTTCGAACCATACTGCAGTCATCCACCATGTCAAGATGCCAGGAGAGCACCATGAACACAGCTGAGCTGCTGCAACAGGAGGGTCCACCTTGATGCTTCTCCTCCTGGGAACAAGTGAGTATTTTTCATGTTCCTGTAACTGCTGCTTCAATCTGAGGTTACTAGCTGCTGAACATCTGTAAGAACAGAGAGCAAAGTCACAGAGATGAGAAACCCAGCGTGCTTTCAAGGAAACACAAATAAGCCCCGATATGCTAGAGCATTAAAAAATAATAATATTAATTTAGAAGAAAACAAGAGGGAGAATAGAAAATGCCAGAAATGTGAGCTGGGGCCTTATGTTGTTTAATATATGGGACCTGGGGAGAGGAAACCAAGATTTTGTAGGGGAGAATGATTTTATAAGACTGTGCTCCACCAGAAAATGCAGAGAATAGGTGACAGCTGTGGGCCCAGCCCTAAAAAGTCACTTATGCTGAACACTGTAAGCCTCAGGGAACATTCCAGAAGAGGGAATGGAGAGTATGTAAGAGCCAGATGATTGGGTGAAAGGTTGTGAAATCTTCTCTAGACCTGATACAACCGTTTTAATCTCTAGCTCGCATCAACTTAGTTGCCTGCATTGGGCCCACCGAGAACTGGCCCTATTGACAGCCCTAGAACTGGGGGGGCTCAGAGGACCTTACCCTTTACCTCTGCACTATTAGCTATTGATTGATTCTGAGAGAGGGAGAGCCACTTCTTTAGGTATGGACCCCCTGCTGAGCCGACCAGGCTTCACTGGATAGTTCCTATTCAGGGCCGTGCTGTTGCCCTGGTTAAATTCAGCGAGTCACAAACCAAAATGAATAGATATGAATGGGAAAGAGAGGTTTGTAGGGTTAGGGGAAGGATGCCCGGGATGGGAGTGGTCAGTATAGGAAGGGATGGCAGGGGTGGAAATGGTCAGTATACACTATGTACATGTGCAAGACTGTAGATTAAAACTCTTTTTTTAGCTTTTATTTTAAAATTTATTTATTTATTGCTTCCAGTTACATCTCCATCATAGTGTTCTCTTTCCACCCTTCCCAGTCCCACCTTCCCACCACTACCCCCTAACCCTTCCATCCCACTCCTCTGGAGTGGAGTGTCCCTACATAACAGTCCCCCACCCCAGTTTAGCAGTCATATGCGGGCCGAGAGCCTCCTCATACACTGGGGGCCTACAAGGCAGCACCACTAGGGAAAAGTGTCTCATTGACAGGGAGAAGAAGAAACAGTCTATGTTCATGTTCCCTTTGGTGCGATGGTTGTAGTATAGATATCCTGTACTATACAGCTAAAATCCGACTATAAGTGAATAGATGCCATGTGCATCCTTCTGAGTCTGGGTTAGCTCACTCAGGATGAGCTTCTCTAGTTCCATCCATTTGGCTGCAAATTACATAATTTCATTGTTTCTGGTAGCTGAGTAGTATTCCATTGTATAGATGTACCACAGTTTTTTAATCCATTCTTTGGTTGAGGGACATCTGGGTTGTTCCCCGCTTCTAGCTATTACAAATAAGGCTTCTATGAACATAGATGAGGAAACTTCCTTGTGATTTGGTGAGGAGTCATTTGGATGTATACCCAGAAGTGGTATGGCTGGGTCCCAAGGCAGAGCTATTCCAAGTTTTCTAAGATATCGCCAGACTGACCTCCATAGTGGTTGCACAAGCCTGCACTCCCACCAGCAATGAAGGAGGGTTCCCCTTTCTCCACACTCTCACCAGCATGTGTTGTCATTTGAGCTTTTGATCTTAGCCATTCTGACAGGTGTGAGATGGAATCTTAGAGTCGTTTTGAGTTGCATTTCTCTGATGGTTAAGGATGCTGAGCATTTCTTCAAGTGTCTCTCAGCCTTTAGGAATTCCTCCTTTGTGAATTCTCTGTTTAGCTCTGTTCCCCATTTTTTGATTGGATTATTTGGTTTCTTGGCATTTAATTTCTTGAGTTCTTTGTAGATTTTGGATATTAGCCCTCTGTCAGATGTGGGGTTGGTGAAGTTTTTTTTCCCAATCTGTAGGCAGCCATTTTGTTCGAATGACAGTGTCTTTTGCCTTGCAGAAGCTTTTCTATTTCATGAGATCCCATTTATTGACATAATAAAAATGGCCATCCTACCAAAAGCAATATATAGATTCAATGAAATTCCTATCAAAATATCAACACAATTCTTTTTAGACCTGGAAAAAGCTATTCTTAATTTCATATGGAACAACAAAAAACCCAGAATAACTAAAGCAATCCTGTACAATAAAAAAACATGTGGGGGTATCACCATCCCAGATTTTGAGCTGTACTACAGAGCAATAGTAATAAAAAACAGCATGGTACTGGTATAGAAACAGACCAGTGGATCAATGGAATCGAACTGAAGACCCAGAAATGAACCCACACACCTATGGGCACCTAATTTTTTATAAAGAAGCCAAAACCACACAATGGAAGAAGGACAGCATCTTCAACAAATGATGCTGGTCCAACTGGATGTCCACATGTAAAAGAATGAAATTAGACCCATACTTATCACCTTGTACAAAACTTAAGTCCAAGTGGATCACAGACCTTAACATAAGGCTGGATACATTAAATCTACTAGAAGAGAAAGTCAGAGAAACCCTTGAACTCATTGGCACAGGCGACAACTTCCTGAACAGAACACCAACAGCTCAGGACTTAAGACCAACAATCAATAAAGGGGATTAAAACTCTTTTTAAAAGAACTGTGTTTGGGGGAAGATGAAGTTGGGTAGTTTGGAAAGAGAACCCACAGCCACGGGTTGACAAGTTTTGGTAGATGTTCAGGGAGAAGGTAGGAGAGTTTGGTCTTGGGTGGGGAAATAGGAAAAGGAGGAATATGAGCTTCAAACAGAGCTTAAAGGGGCCCTGTTGATGGGTTAGATTCTATGTGAAGTACGCTCTCAACACTCACAAGTTCTCTTCCTATACAAAACCATTTCGAACTTGGTTAGCAAGAGGTCATCTTAGGGTATCCAGAAAGAACCCATGGATTTGGAATCTGGCCAATAATATTGGATAGTCCTCAGAATGTATCTGCTGAGGAAATAAGTCTGTGAAAGTTCTGGAAACACAATGGAAGAAGCTACAAATTGTCAGCACCTGCCTACAGCCATGCACAGTTCCAGAAGTGTTTACAAGCTTTGCCTCATGTCTACTGCTTTGAAAGGCTGGTGTTATTTACTCCCCTCCATACCCTGGAAGACTAAGGATTAGAGAGGCTCTATCTCTCATCTACATCTGTATTGCTATCAACTGGCAGGGCTGAAAATGAGTTTCAACCCCAAAACACAAGGCCTTGGTTATAAGCTGAGTAACCCCACTCCATTCTCCTGCTGAAGTCCTGACCCCACACCCACTCCAGGACCTCAGAATGGGACTGTATTTAGAGGTAAGAGCTTTAAAGAGTCAATAAAAGTGAAATGAGGGCTCACGGGTGAGCATCGGTCCAATATGACTAATATCTTTATATAAAGAGATCAAGACACAGATATACACAGGAGAAAGCTGCGTGAGGACACAGCAGGAAGACCGCCCTCCACCAGCCAGAGTGGACACAGAAGTTGCCCTGCCCATGTCTAGATCCCAGACTTCCAGCCTCCAGAATCATGAGGCAGTACCACCAGAATGGCCCCACTCCTTAGCGTCAGGAAGGATCCAGTACACTCAAAAGTCTGTAAGTGTCCCCCCAAAAGTTAAACACACAATTGATATTTGATTTGGCAACTGTCCCTTATGTAGACAAGTTAGTTAGAAATCAGCATTTAGGTTGGAGAGAGGCTCATCAGATAAAGAGTTCTTATTGAACCAACATGAAGACCTGAGTTCAAATCCACTGCCCTCTAAAAAGCCATGTATGCCATGTACACCTGTAAGATCAGCACTGTGAAAAGTGGAGACAGGAGGATCCCCCAGGTTTGCTGGCCACCAGCCTAGCTCCAGGTTTAGTGAGGGACACCTTTAATCCCAGTAGTCAGGAGGCAGAGACAAGCAGATCTCTGTGAGTGCAAGGCTAGCCTGATCTACATAGTGAGTTCCAGGACAGCCAGGGCTATGTAGAAAGACCCTGTCTCCAAAAATAGCTAGCTAGATAAATAGACTGACAGACAGATGGATATTGGAGCCAGGTGTAGTGGTGCTTACCTTAGTCCCAGCACTTGGGAGGCAGAGGTAGGGGGTTGTCTGTGAGCTCAAGGACAACAGAGCTACATAATGAGACTCGACTCAAAAAAAAAAAAAAAAAGAAAAGGAAAGAATCGCACTGAATAGATGCTAACATTTTTCCTGCCATTATCCCTGGGCAATATAATATAATAATTATTACAGAGCATTTCCATTGATCCAGAGATTATGCCAGCAATGCAGGAGGGTTACACAGATCATATGTAAATGCAACACACAAGGCCTTGAGCAGCCTTAGGTGCCATTTCTTGCAGGGGTCCTGGGCTCACACCCCTCAGGTGCTAAGGGCCAACCACATGGACTTCTCTAGTCCCTCTTCCAAGTGCATCTTGTTTTTTATATCAGTTCACTAGTTACTACAGTCAACACAAAACGCTACATCAGAGAGGCAGGAAGAAAATGCTGTTCTAAGAAATACTCTCGCTGAATCCAGTGAGGCGAGAAGCAGAGCTATGAGGGAGTAGAAGACATCCATGTGTCCGACCCAAGATGTTAAAGTCTGGTCTTTCTAGCTCAGCGCCCCGCAAAGCTAATGAGAAACTCAATGCAAATAACGCACTGTGACAAAGCGCGTAAATATGCATTGTAAAGCCCAAGGGTGTGAAGGCTAACACTGGTGTGGACAGAACTTACAACCACCTTGGAGAT
>CAJQZJ010000316.1:428437-444464 GCA_907164525.1 Lophiomys imhausi | reverse complement strand
TAAGGGATCTACAGGTAACAAAGTCCATGACTGAGACCTCCCCCCCCCAGCCCTGCTTGTTAAGGGATCTGTATGAGGACCAAGTTGCCTATGCTCTCTATTCGTATAGGGGGATCTCGGTCAAGTCTAAGCTTTTGTTCTTCTTATTTTGGCAAGTGTTTCAGTCTTTAAGCCTCTAGGGGCCTAGGTTGGTTGGTTCTGTTGATCCTCATGTGTTGATCTTGACCCATCTGTGTCTCTCTGTTCCTCCTCTCTCTCTTACATACAGCTCCCAGAGCTCCACCTAATGTTTGACTATGTGTCTCAGCATCTGTTTTGATCTGCTGCTGGGTGGAATTTCTCATAGGATAGTTATGGTAGGTTCCTATTCCTTTGGGTGTGTGGGTTATAGGATGGTTATCCTGTACTGTATGGCTAAAATCCGACTATAAGTGAATAGATGCCATGAGTATCTTTCTGGGCCTGGGTTAGCTCACTCAGGATGAGCTTTTCAAATTTCATCCATTTGGCTGCAAATTGCATGATTTCCTTGTTTCTGAGAGTTGAGTAGTATTCCCTTGTGTAAATGTACCACAGTTTTTTTTATCCCTTCTTCAATTGAAGAACATCTGGATTGTTTCTAGTTTCTAGCTATTACAAATAAAGCTGCGATGAACATTGTTGAGCCTATGTCCTTGTGGTTTGGTAAAGAATCTTTTGGATATATACCCAGGAATGGTATGGCATTCTTTACAGACCTTGAAAGAACAATTCTCAACTTCACATGAAAAAAAAAAAAAAACCAGAATAGTTAAATCAATCCTGTACAAAAAAAAAAAAAAAAATCTGGAGGTATCACCATCCCTGATTGCAATCTATACTACAGAGCAATAGTAATAAAAACAACATGGTACTGGTATAGAAACAGACCAGATGATCAATAGAATTGAATCAAAGACCCAGAAATAAACCCATACACTTATGGTCACTTAATTTTTGACAAAGCCAAAACCATACAATGGAAAAAGGAAACCATCTTCAACAAATGGTGCTGGTCTAACTGGATGTCAACATGTAGAAGAATGCAAATAGACCCATATTTATCATCTTGCACAAAACTTAAGTCCACATGGATCAAAGACCTAAACATAAAACTGAATACGCTAAATCTAATAGAAGAGAAAGTGGGGGAAAACCTCGAACTTCTTGGCACAGTGACAACTTCCTAAACAGAACACAGAACTTCCACACTGGGTTGATCTTCCCATCTCGGGTAGCCTGATCCAGAACCCCCTCACAGACCTGCCCAGTGGGTCGTTTCCATGGTGATCCTAAGTCCCATCAAGTTAACAATCAGATTCACAGCACACCAGTTTGTTACATGGAGTTCTTGCGTCGCCGCTCCTTCCTCTTACCTGTCAGGTCCAGCACTGTGAGGACAGGGACAATGAGCTACCAGGTGACATTTTCTGCTTTGAAGTCTGACCCAGGCCATACCTGGGTACATAAAAAGGATGCAAAAAGAGACAGCCTGACCCCAGAAGTCTTTCTTTCAGAAACTGAGTTTCCAAAACCGTATGATAGATTGAGAATGAATTCATGTACATCCGGCACTTAATAAAACCACATGACCAGTAGCTATGGTGTCAGATCCAAATTTCCTTTGAAGTGAGTCCACTCGCTGGCTTCTCAGCAGTCTGCAATTTTTAGAAGTGATGCCAGTGTTCTGGAACTCTAGAAGCAACATCTTACTATTGGGGTCACCTGCTACCCACTAGCTTAGGGGTGGTGAGGTTACTGCCTATGCCTCAGACACCATTAACAAACTGGAACTTCAAACCTTCTGGTCTTGGTCTGTCTCACAATTCAAAGGAGAAAGTGTTGGTCCAGTCCTTTGTAGTAGGCATCTGTCGATCCGTCCTACTTCCCAGACAGTGTACCGTGCAAATCTCTTCACCTGCTGTAGTTCTCCCCATATTCTCACCAAGGTGTCCCACGGCACATGAACAAAGAAGACCAGAGAGAGCTTTGAGGCAAGCCTGTCTACACTGCCAGCCTGGATCAGACCCCTTCCTGTCTCCTGAACTTTCTTACTTCCTTACCTCCCTGTACTGATAGTTTTATATCTACTTAACAAAGGCGAGAGTCATTTTGGAAGAAGGAACTTCACCTTTGGGTCGGTCTGTGGGCGAGCCTGTGGTACATTTTCTTGATTAGTGAAGAGGCCCAGGTCACTGTAGGTGGGGCCACTATTGGGCTGGTGGTTTTGGGTGCTATAAGAAAGCAGGCTGAGCAAGCCATGGAGGGAAATCTGATAAGCAGCATTCCTCCCTGCCCTCTGCATCAGCTCATATCTCCAGGTTCCTGCCTGGTTTGAGTTCTTACCCTGACTTCCTTTGATGATGGACTGTAATTCAGAAGTGTAAGATGAATAAACCCTTCTCCCCCTAAGTTTCCTTGAGTCGTGATCTTTATCAAAGTAATAGAAACCCTGACTAAGCCACTGCCATGCCTCCTTCATTCTCAAAGCTCAAAGACAAGTCACATCCTTCCAGATGTCCTCCGACTCCTCATCACTGTATCCAATACCTGCCATTTTTTATGCTGTGTTTATATCAAGCTTTCATCAGAGCCTTAAATTGCCATGCCCTGCCTTTTCTCACGACAAGTCTTCATTCTCCTAAATCGTGAGCTCTTAGAGACTGGCCACTCTGCTGTATTAAAGGCCTGAGTCGTCTAAGCTTCTAGTGCGTTACCTGGCACACATGGGGGCTCAGGGGCAGTCTCATTAGTGGATCATGAGGTGAGAGAGGAAATCTGATTGGTCAGAGCCCAGGAGTCAGCTAAGGTCACACCTTCCTTCCTGCCATCAATTGGCCAGTGCAGAAAACCTAGGTGAGAAGCCAGAGACCGTTCCGAGTATACCACCTTTTGTCCCCAAGACCAATCCCAGCTGGCACATCAATGTGTGGATCAAGTTCACTTCCCACAGGCTGTTGAGCACAGCCAGTCAGAAAATGACATACAGCTATGTTTCCTGACAAAGTGCCAAAAGCACAGCATATCTACAATGGTCAAGAAGTCTCAAGAGTGGAAATACAGTGTAAAGAATGGGACATCCCTTCTAGAAAGCTGAGAGCCCAAGAAACAATGCCCAAGACTCTGCTTTTTAGAGAAATGGAGAGGAGAAGGGATGAGTTGAACGACAGAGGGGTTAGGACAGGCTTATCTCAGAGCTAGAAACCGGCCCCCTTTCCCCCCCACCCATAACTTCTGTTCCTCTTTCTGCAACATTTATACAAGACCACTGGACTATAAACCATAAAAGAAACACAAGGTTGAATAATTGTAAAGCCCAATTATGGTATGGTGGTCAAAATCTAGCAAAGAAAAGCAAGTAGACTCAGAGTCAAGAAGAAGGAATAAGAATATTAACAAAGATGCAGAGGTTAGAGCCCTGTCTGACCAGAACAGAGAACTCACAGGAACTATAAAAACAAAAGCCTGTGAGAGCCATCCACGCAAACTTCTGTGTAGAGGCAACAGTAGGGAGCTATGGCATGTTCTTAAAGAGTATAGCAAAAGCAATGTTTTTTGATAAAATCAATTGGAGAAAAAGACATCAGGGCATAAGTTAGAGATCTACTGGGAGACAGCTAGGCCAGTCGGGGAGTCTTCCTGAAGAGCTGTCAGAACGGTGGGAGTTAGTGAGAACTGAGGCTGTTTCATTTTCATTTTCAAAAATAATAATAATAATAATTGCTGCCTTGACAGGCTGGCTGTAAGGTCTAAGTGTAGGAAGAATCACCACAGCAGTCCAAAGTGTCTATAGCTTTGCCTGAAAGACCAGAAGTTTACCTAGTAAAAGCGGGGTACTTGGGGAAGGAAGCCAGGAGGGGGGGAAGTAATGAAGGAAGGCAATGGCATACTATTATGGGGACCATAGAGATGATGACAGGCCCTTCGGTCCTAAGTCCCACAGGTGCTTCTGGACTTGGAGGGACCTTGAGTAACTTTGCTTTTGGCCACTACACTGCTTCACATTGTTCAGAATCAGTAACATTTATTTTGTTGTTAAGTTCATTGCTTATACTCTGACAAAGTATGAAGCTTCCTTTCATGTTTGTCCTCACTGTTTGAACTCCATCTTGATCAGTTCCGACAATAGCATAAATGTGCCTGCCCTAGATAATAAGCTGCTGGCAAGTGCACCTAGCTGCTGGGCCCTATTTGCAACCCACAACCCTGTAAAAGTAACTTTTACTGGCCTGAAGCAATTGTGGTCTCTGAGGCATACTGCCTCCATCTGCTACCCTAGCCCTAGTCCTGGAAGCTTCTAGCCTCTGTACAATCTAATCTAGGTCTAGACTGTTTTCAGCCTCTGGGACTTACTGCTGAAAAAGCTCACCCTTTCTTGTTTATTCTGAACTCTGGCTGGCTGGTTCAACTCAGCTGTTCTGGCTCAAACTCCTCTCCAAGCTGACTGATTCAAACTGGTTTCTCTCGGCTTCTGATTGAATTGCTGTTTGGCCTCATAGTAATTTTGGCAATATGTTCTAATCTTCTGGCTCCTTCTCATTCTCTGACTCATTCACCTGTGTCTAGTTTGTTCTCTCTGCAGCCTGTGTGTAAAACTGTCCCAGTAAAACTGCCTCCTCTCTCTCTCCCTCTGTACTGCTCTCCCTTAAGTCACCTCTCTTTCCTCTCTGTTCTAGAGAGAGTTGGGTATATCTTATTCAGTCAAATCTTTCTCTCATTTGTCACTTTTTCTGCCCCTCAATTAGACATCACTTCCAAACATCGGTGCTTCCTTCTACAAACTAACTTTACCTTCATTCTTTGAGATTAAAGGTATGTACTAAGGGCATGCCTGTATTCCAGCCAGAGTAACCATGTTTCTGGATTAAAATTCGTCTACACAACCCCCACACAACTGCATGAGTTTGCACATTAGGAATTCAGTTTTGAATCAGATGTTGAAATTGTGTGGAACCTCAGGTTTTTATTGAGACTGGTATTTTCAAGTTGCTTGGCTTGGAAGGAAAAAGCAATTCAGAACAGGAATACTTTTCCAGAAACACACTCCCTGTCCCAAACTGAGTCAACACTGGGAGAAGGAGTCCCTGGAAAGCTCTGGCTCAGAAGGGCTGGGGGAATGATGAAGGTTATTTTAGGCTGTAATTGGTGTCATGGGAAAGGAGGGCTGGCCCCCTGGTCTAAGCTCCCCAGTCCACATTCCAGGAGCTACTGGCTGATGAATGGCCTTTTCTGTGGGAGAAAAGCTGGACTGTCTGGATGGATGGAGGTTCTATTGGGGATTACTTACTTTCCAACAGACCTGCCACCAGCTCTCCTCTGCTGCCCTTCTCCTTGCTTTCTGTGCTTTCTTCCCTTCTGTCATCTTCCCTCCTACATTTCATGATCACATCAGAACCACTACCCAGGCAAGTAGAAAAGAAGCAGGACTGTGAGTTAGTTCAGTGTGACCCCTCAATAATTAGAACCATCTGGAGCCAACTAGATCCAGGATCTCTGGCCCCACTGCCCCAGAAACTGGCTCCCTACATGTCTACTGACGTTCCCTCTGGCTGTACTCAAATGTTCCCTGGTCCACCTTTCAGATTGTATCTGTGTGTTTGAAATGTAAAAATAGTGTATGAGCATAATGTGTTAAGAGATAAGGGTGGGTGGTTTCAGCAAGACAGAATACATATCAAGCTGCCAACTTGAGGTTTAACATTCAAGAGTAGTTGGGTAACAGAAATTGGCCTTGATAGAGACAGAAAAGAAAAGAAGAAAACACAAAATTGAGTAGTAGGAAGTGAGGGTGGATGGTTGATATAGGAGGAGTTAGGGTGAATATAATGGAAATACATTAACTCTCAAGAATATAATTATTATTTCAAGAAAAACAAAAGAAATCCTTCCTTGTATCTTAAAGATGCTTCATGTTTTTCTAAAAGGCTTAAATCCTACCTTTTCTTTGAGTCCTTAATCAGTGCAGACTGTATCTTTGTATACAGTGTGATATAGGACTCCAGTTATTTATTTTCTTCATGGATGGTGGTTGGATAGTCTAGCATGTCTCTGCTTCCTTATTATGTCATTTTCATGATTTGTTAAATTTCCATATTGGGCTTTGCAATGTTCCAGCGAGGTTGGGTTTTTCCTGTCCTACCCTAACGATCCACTACTTTTTTTTTTTTTTCATTTATTGAGATATGTCTTTCTACATAGTCCTGGCTGTCCTAGAACTCACTCTTTTGATGAGGCTGGCCTTGAATTCTGCCTGCCTCTGCTTCCTGAGTGCTAGAATTAAAGGTGTGTGCCACCGCGCCAGACACTAACGATCCACTTCTTAATGGTTATTTCTTTATAATGAGACTTAATACTTTAGTCTTTTTATTCTAGATTGTGTTGGCTGTTCTTGGCAGCTTGTATTTCCTAATAAGTATTAGAATCAGCTTGCCAAATTCCATGAAAAGCCATGTTGGTATTTTTAAGAGAGATGCTTTCAATCTAAAGCTCAAAATTAGAAGGGTGGGCAGAATGTCCAAGAGCATGTATTCCTTTGCTTATTTGTGTCTTCTCTGTGGCTTTTCTATTAATACAGACAGACACAATTATTATATTTAGATTTTTATCTATTTTTATTATATTGATGTCTTAATTTTTCCCAGAAGTTCCTCTGGCCTCTGTAGGGACCTGCACTCACATGTATATATATATACACACACAACTCACACAATTTAAAATAAAATAAATATTTTTAAAAAGTAGTCAGCAAAAGAAACATCAAGGCAGCCCAAAGAAAGTAGAATGAGAGCAATGAAGATTTGAGGAGATATTAATAATTTAAAATACCATTTAAATATAGAATAAAATGTTCAATACAGAGAATTTGTTTTTTTCCTATGACTAACAACATTAACAAACTTCTGTCAATACTGATAATAATAGGAAGAGAAAAAAATCAGTCAATATTAGGAATAGAAAAGAAACAGATAGCAGATGCACCAAGATCAGAAAAACCACTATGGACAAATGTGAACAGAAACCAGTGAAAGGGAAAAAAATGAGTAGGAAAATATGAATTATGGAGACTGGTTTACAATGGAAAGAAAGATTGAATTGTTCCAGAATTACTAAATAAATTGAATTAGGAGTAAATAAATATCCTTCCCTTTAAGAACTTGCCACCTTAGATAGTTTTAAAGCAGATCCCATCAGACTTAGGACTTTAATAGTAAAATACTTGAAAAACTCTGAGAAGAGATGAAGGATCATTCCCACCTCGGTTTGAGGTTACAAAAATTCTTCCTACCAAAAGTGAGTGAACATAATGAGAAAGGAAAATTATAGCTGATCATATTCTTGAGTATGGATGCAAATGTTCAAAACAGAACTTTAGCAAACCATCTGGGTGTTATGGTGGCTAAGGCAGGAAGATTATCAGGTCAAGTCCAGCTTGGGCTACTAGTCCAGCCTGGGCTACAAAGCAAACTAGAAACCAAAGTGGGCTACGTAATGAGACTCTTTAAAATTTTTTTTCAGAAACTGAACAAATAGTGTGTGTGTGTGTGTGTGTGTGCGTGTGTGTGTGTAAGAAAGATATAAATTAATATATGGATATATGTATGTATACATCCATATATACATATGGCATATACATGTATATGTATGTATATACATAATATATGTACATAATATATCTTTAAATAAACACATACATATATGCATTTATCCATAGTTTTCAAAACAGTTGTGGCTAATGTCAGAAGTGGAAGACTGATTCAACACTTGAAATCTACTGAATCTCTGGAATTTGTCACATTCATGAGTTGAATGAGAAAATCCACATGGTATTTCTCTCAATGAAAGAGGAAAACCTGTTAAAATTATAGATAATATCGGTTTATGGTAAAGAGTTTTGGAAATCCAAGACTAGAACTTTGAGAACTTGATGAATGACATCTACCTGTGTGTCTATAAAATAACTCATGATATGCACAACACTTAGTGTAAAACAGAAGAAAGCAGGAATGAGACAAGGATTGCTGCTTCACCACTTCCCTCCTGGAACAATGAGGGAGTAGGGAACATAAACAGGTATGAAAACCGAAAAGGAAGAAACACAACCAGCTGTATTTATTGGTAATAACCACAAAGAATTGTGGGTTTTAGGATTATTAAGAGGGGTTCAAAGGTTTCCAAGGACAAACTTGATACTAGTCAGCAGGATTTATATACAAGAGTAACACTTAGAAATTTTAGATACAGCTAGAATTCTTTTTGAAGCCTGGGTAACAGGAAATTGTACATATGTCATATGTATATATGGATGTGTACATACACATATCCATATATGAATTTATGTCTCTCTTACACACATGCACGCACATATAAATAATTTGCTCAGGGAATTGTGTGAGCCACCTGATATGAGTGCTAAAGATCGAACGCAGCAGTAGACCAGTGGGTCTCAACCTTCACGATGCTGTGACCCCTGAATAGAGTTCCTCATGTTGTGGTGACCCTCAACCATAAAGTTATTATTACTGTATCTTTGCTACTGTTATGAATCATAATGTAAACATCTGATATGCAGGGATCACGACCCACAGGTTGAGAACCACTGCAGTAGAGGCTTTTAGCCACTAAGGCCACCTCCCCAACCCCTTTTTATTATTAACTCCTTAAGTGCCTTGCAATTTTGTCACTCTGATTTCTGGTATAAGCATTTTAAGGCTTGAATAAACCTCTCTCCAATGCCACCTTAACCGTATCTCAGTATCTCATACACTTAGGCTTGTAGTATGCTTGTTCTTTTACAAATAAAATTATTTTGCTTTTCATAAAATAGCACACAGTTCATGCTCCATCACAAGATGACACTCAGGTAATCACTAAGTGAGGAAACAATGTCCCCTCTCAGTCCTAAACCTCCCCACCCTTGATGACATCATCAACATCCTAGTAGACCTTTGGAGATCTTTTTCTTTCTTTCTTTTTAAAAAAACACTCCTCTTTGTTCACCCCTACACATGCTAGGATAGTTTTGTAATTTGGGGTTGATTGATTTTTATTTATTCACATAAACAATTTCATCCAAAACATGCTCTTGTGTAACAGTAAATTTTTATTTTTACTTTTATATTTATTAATACCTAACAGTTACCTATAAAGTTCTTAAATCCTAAAACCCAAACCCTAATTCTAAAACCTATAACCTAACTAAGAATATCTTAATACTTAAAATACTCCAATATCTATAAAAAAAAAAACAAACAAACACTTAACACTACCTTAAGTTTCTTTAAAAGGATATTTTCTTAGGTTAATCCTCAGGGCATGGATCAGTACAGGTAGCTGGTCTCCAGCAACCTTTCAACCTTAAAGTCTATGAGTCTTGTTCGTCATCAGATCTTAAGGCACTTTATAAATTTAATCTGTTTCGACCATTGAAGTGGGGCAGCCTTTAAATCAGGCAAGAATTGCCTCTGTGGTCCTAGGGCCCAATTATTTGTAAGATGGAAAGTTTCTTGGGCTCCCCATTCTGAAGCTTTCAGGCATTGATGGGAGATAATTATCCAGTTAGATGTTCTGGAACACCAGGGAGGGTCTGCCTCTACCTTCTCCACTAGCATGGATTCAAAGCAGGTAGGAGTGTG
Source organism: Lophiomys imhausi (assembly GCA_907164525.1). Taxonomy (NCBI): domain Eukaryota; kingdom Metazoa; phylum Chordata; class Mammalia; order Rodentia; family Muridae; genus Lophiomys; species Lophiomys imhausi. The sequence goes on along the minus strand of CAJQZJ010000316.1, from coordinate 434,814 downwards.
TGGTGAAGCCTCCCAGCAAGATGAGGAGGAAGAAGGCAGCGAGGCCTCGTACACTCGTGATTTAAATCCTTTGTGTCGTAATGAGTCTCAGCATGGATTCTGGCCTCTCGTTGCCATGGTTCCTGGCAGGCTTTCTAAGGCACATCCCTGTCCACAGTTCCATGATCAAAGATGTCATCTGTCTTTGGCAGGCTTTCCAAGCACATCCTTCAATGTCAATCACATCCATTTGTAATTGGTAATTGGATCTGCCCATACCCTTCCCCTGAGTCGCCAAACTTCCAAAATCCCTAAACCCACCACACTCTTGATTCTCATTTCAGTCACACATTATTATGCTTGGAAGACGTGTCGTGTTACTGGGCACAACTACAGTCTATCCAGTGTGGCCCCTTGTAGTTTTTTATTCTATGAATATGTCACAGTTTACTAGTCATTCTTCCCCTAAGGGACGCTTGAATTTTTTCCAATTAGGACCCATAATGAACAATGTTGCTATGACCGACCTTGTGGGTTTATGAGTACACATGTACCTGGATGTCAGTTCACTCTATGCCTGTGAGTAAACATGCTAGCTCAAAGGGTATGAACATCATTAACATCAGTAGGTAATGGTCATTTTTTTTTCTAGCAGGGTTGTGTGAGTTACACTACTCAGCACTGTACCTGCTTCCCCATATTCTTAACACCTAGAACTATCCAACTGCTAAAGTTTAGCCATTCTGACTGTCTTAGTCAGGGTTTCATTGCTGTGAAGAGACACCATAACCACAGCAATACTTATAAAGGAAGTTTAATTGGGGCTGGCTTACAGTCTCGGAGGTTCAGTCCATTGTCCTCATGGTGGAAAGCAAGGCAGTGTACAGGCAAACATGGTGCAGGAGAAGGAACTCAGAGTTCTGCATCCAGAACCAAAGCAGCAAGAAGAGACAATGGCACTGGACCTGGCTTGAGCATCTGAAACCTCAAAGCCCAATGACACACTTCCTCCAACAAAGCCACACCTCCTTATAGTGCCACTCTCTGTGAGCCTATGGGGGCATCGTCATTCAAACCACCACGCTCACCACACTGTAACAGTTTCTATTGGCACTATCCTACCGTAATCATATTAAATATTGTTCATATTATTATTGGGTAGAAGAGAATACCAGCTGCTGCCAATGAAATAATGAATAAAGTGTACAACAGATTTGGAGAATCCAGAGAATGGCCTGGATATGGCCCTTGTAGGTGGGCTGTGAGGAAAATATTATTAAATATAAGTTAAATGATATGAAAGATAATTTTTAAACCTTTTTTTTCAATTTACTTTTTTAAATATTTATTTATTACTTCAGGTTACATCTCCATCACAGTGTCCTCTTTCCACCCCTCCCAGTCCCACCCTCCCACCCTCTACCCCCATCCCTTCCATCCCACTCCTCTGGAGTGGAGTGTCCCTACATAACAGTCCCCCGCCCCAGTTCAGCAGTCATATGAGGGCTAAGAGCCTCCTCATACACTGGGGGCCTTCAAGGCAGCACCATTAGGGAAAAGTGTCTCACTGACAGAAAACTGTTTTTACTTCATGTGCATTAGTGTTTTGCCTGCATGTACATCTGGGTGAGGATGTTGGGTCCTCTGGAACTGGAGTACAGACAGTTGTGAGCTGCCATGTGAGTGCTGGGTCTTCTGGAAGAGTAGACCGTGCTTTCAACCACTAGATGAAATTAATTATTCCATATATAATTAACTAATGTTGTAAATTAATACAATGACAGTTATTCCTTAACCCACTATTATATAAATAAAAGACACAGAAACCTGTCAGATTTTTGATAAGCCTTAATACACTGGAGCTGGAATGATAGTAACTCTCTAAGCTATCTTGTCTGTTTCCCAGTCAAAACCCCCATAAATACTTATACATGTTTTCCATTTGGGTTGTTTCTGCTTCATTGGGCCAGTCCTGCAAACTTCTCTTGCCATAAGCTCCTGGTTACCCTATGGCGACCTGCTCCTTATTTCTTCCCTCCTCGTGGTCCTTCTCTTACACCAAAAGCCCAGGAGCCTTAATTCTGCCTACCTCTCTTCTGCCTAGCCTAGGCTGTTAGCAACTTTATTAGGGATAAGTTGGGGAGAAAAATTACACAGCATCACATGGTATAGGTAAGAATCTGCTTGTAAGATGGTAAGGATCTTGGGAGGGGGAAAGCAAGTAACACTTGAATGCACAATAAGTTTTAGATCAACCCCAATATTTCCCCCTTTTTGTCTAATGTAAGGCTCTTTTTCTTTTAATAATAACTAGTACAACAGTAACTATGGAACAATTATGAAAACTACAAAGTGTGATATACCTTCCCAATGTCCAGTCCAATGTATTTGGCAACTTAGGAAAAATATTCTATTATCTATGCTATCTTGGTGAGTTCAAAGTTTTGTACTTAAATTCTATCCTTATTTGCATTGCCAAAACAAAACAAAAATCTTCTTAGACCTAAAACATCTTCTTAAATCCTAAACAACTTAGCTTAATTGTAAGACAAGAACTATTTAGTCTCCAACCCCATCAGAGACTTGAGAAGGAAATGAATATTACCTAAGTAAGAAGTGCAGGCAAGCAGCTTCCAAGAGCTATAGAATTGACAGCCTGCCTTGGACAGTTACCCAGAATTCTCTATAACATTGACACATCTTCTTCAGTCTTCTGGTCCAGTATATCTGACAGACATATTTGTGCAGCAGGAATTATGAAGGTCCTTCTTACCCTGTCTTGGCAGAGCTCAGTAGTCAACTTAGCCTGTATTCAAGTTTTGTCCATTTCAGACAATATTCCGTCTGCATATGGAATGACAGTTTCTGTCCAGTGGCAGTTTACCACATTTGAGGAACTCCATTTGGAGGGTTTTTTTTTTCTTTTTTTGGTGCTCAGTCTTCTTCCAGACGAATGGGGTGTTGCCAGGAGTTAACATGTCTTAAGTCAATAAAGCCTTAAATTAATTTTTAAAAAAATTTAAATGACATATTATGTAGGTCTCTGAGGTTTTTTGAAGACCGTCTATTTATCTACAGCATGTCTGAATGTGCAGATGTTTTTTTCTAGTTATTTACTATCTGTTTAACCTATGATATATAAATCTGTGATAAACTAGACTAGTATCTTACATGTCCATGAGTTTATTTGACTAACTATTAACTTGCAATACTTAATTATTCTAAACAGTTTGTAATAGCAGCTGTAAAAGGACTGGAAGCAAATCTTACATTTATAAGTGAGTTGTATAGGTCCAATATCTATACAAGGGTTAAAACATATCTACATTATGTTGTAACAAAAATAACCTCAAATTTTGTATCAATGTATAAAGATCTATACAATGTAACAAAATATAACCTTAGCTCATATCAATATTCAAAGATCTATACCAGTGTAACAAAACATAACCTTATTTTTGTATCAATATACAACTTTCTTTTTTTTATAATTTAATTTATTTATTTGTTGCTTCCAGTTACATCTCCATCATATTGTCCTCTTTCTCCCCTTCCCAGCCCCGCCCTTCCACTCTCTACCCCCTAACCCTTCCATCCCACTCCTCTGGAGTGGAGTGTCCCTACATAACAGTTACTCACCCCAGTTCAGAAGTCATATGAGGGCCAAGAGCCTCCTCATACACTGGGGGCCTACAAGGTAGTGCCACCAGTGAAAAGTGTCTCATTGCCAGGGAGAGAAAACTAAAAAACAAAAAAATTAAAAAAATTAAAAAGTCTATGTCCATGTTCCCTTTGGTGCGTTGGTTGTAGTATAGATATCCTGTACTATATAGCTAAAATCCTACTATAAATGAATAGATGCCATGTGCATCCTTCTGAGTCTGGGTTAGCTCACTCAGGATGAGCTTCTCTAGTTCCATCCATTTGGCTGCAAATTGCATAATTTCATTGTTTCTGATAGCTGAGTAATATTCCATTGTGTAGATGTACCACAGTTTTTTAATCCATTCTTCAGTTGAGGGACATCTGGGTTGTTTCCAGTTTCTAGCAATTACAAATAAGGCTGCTATGAACATAGATGAGGAAACTTCCTTGTGATTTGGTGAGGAGTCATTTGGGTGTACACCCAGAAGTGGTATGGCTGGGTCCTGAGGCAAAGTTTCAAGTTTTCTAAGATATCGCCAGACTGACCTCCATAGTGGTTGCACAAGCCTGCACTCCCACCAGCAATGGAGGAGGGTTCCCCTTTCTCCACACTCTCGCCAGCATGTGCTGTCATTTGAGGTTTTGATCTTAGTCATTCTGACAGGTGTGAGATGGAATCTCAGAGTTGTCTTGAGTTGCATTTCTCTGATGATTAAGGATGTTGAGCATTTCTTCAAGTGTCTCTCAGCCATTAGCAATTCCTCCTTTGTGAATTCTCTATTTAGCTCTGTTCCCCATTTTTTGATTGGATTATTTGGTTTCGTGGCATTTAATTTCTTCAGTTCTTTGTAAATTTTGGATATTAGCCCTCTGTCAGATGTGCGGTTGGTGAAGATTAATATACAAATTTCTATATCACTTTTATATGATATTCCTATATTCCTCCCTTTTTCTTCTCAACTCCTTTCCCTTTATCAAGAAAGAAAGAAGGATAGAGAAAAGAAAAGGAAAGAGAGAAATCCTCAAGTCTAACCTCCTATACAATACAACTCTACATCTCTTGAAATAAACTTAGACAGTAATGTTGGTATCACACTCTGTCCCTACCCATAGCCTAGGCCGCAACTGTTCGAAACTCAACTGCTAGGTATTGAGTTTTGGTACATCCCCAGGGCTCCCTTTTGAGTAAGGGAGCAAAGTCTATCATTTTATAGCAGCCATATTAGTTTATAGTCATGTTAAAGAATTGCTCACAGGCCGGTCAGCATAGATGAAATAAAAGATAAGCCTCCAGTTCAGTGAGAGACCCTGTCTCAAGGCAACAAGACAGTGGGTGATAAAGGTGGGCCCCTGACACACTGATGTGGCTTCCATGTGTGCACTCATGGCTATGCATAGTGAATATGCTGGCTGGTCTTACGTCAACTTGACACACAAACTAGAGTCATCTGAAAGGAAGAAACCTCAACTGAGAAAATGCCTCCACAAGATCTGACTGTAAGGCATTTTCTCAATTAGTGATCAGTGGGTGAGAAGGCCCAGTTCATTGTAGGTGGGGCACCCCTGGGCTGGTGGTCCTGGGTTCTATAAGGAAGCAGGCTGAGCAAGTCACAAGGAGCAAGCCAGTAAGCAGCACCCTCCATGGCCTCTGCATCAGCTCCTGCCTGCAGGATCCTGCCCTGATTGAGTTCCTGTTCTGAGTTCCTTCAATAACGAACAGTGTTGTGGTAGTGAGAAAGGAAGCCAGGTAAAGCCCTTCCTCCCCAACTTGCTTTTTGATCATGGTTTTTCATCACAACAATAGAAACCCTAACACCACATCAGATTTTATGTGGTTCTGGGATTGAATCCAGGGCATCGTGAATACTAGGCAAGCACTCTACCAACTGAGCAACACCCCCCAATATTAATTTTTTTTAGGAAGGCTCTCACCATGTAGCTCAGAGTGGCCTTAAACTTGAGATCTTCCTCTTTCAGCATCCCAAGTGCTGGGATTACAAGCATTACAAGGATGATCATTATGCCTGACTCATATTTTTCTAATGCCCAGGCTTCGAGGCCAATACTATAGACCAGAATGTTTCTAGAAAAACCCAAAGAAAGTGAATGGGAGAAACAGAGTGATGAACCTACAGTGATTGGGTAGGAGAAGGATCTTGCCAGAGAGCCAGGCTGTCTAAAATGACCTAAACTGAACCTGAGAACCCATGATATACAGAAGAGTTAGAGGTTACCAATCACTTCCCTGTGTAAATGATTTTTTTTTTATTACATTGGTGCATGAGAGAGCAAAGGGGAACCTACATGGCTTTTATGAAACAGCTTTTCAGAACCGTGAAATAACAAAAGGCCTGGTTTCCATCACAGGGCTTTTAAGCAGTCACATGAAATAGAAGCACAGCAGGCCCCAGAACCTCTGCTGCTTCTAATTAAGACCCCAAGGTAAGGCAGCCCATTAGGGGGTCCAGGGCCAGAAAAACAGAAATCCCGGCCCTGTCTCCAACAGCAGAAGGCTGATTTGGGCTCAGTTTGTTGTGTTTGTTCTCAGCTTGCATTAAAAGTGGCAGGCCACACCTGCCTTCCAGACACCCTGCAAGCAAGTTTATTCTGACACTGATTCTCTTGTCCAAAGAACCCAAAGTGTGGCAAACGGATGTTAAATGGAGGAGGAATGGGGAGTGAGGCAGGTCTTCCCTTTCACGAGTGGTGTGTGTGTGTGTGTGTGTGTGTGTGTGTGTGTGTGTGTGTGTGTG
>CAJQZJ010000316.1:413198-423772 GCA_907164525.1 Lophiomys imhausi | reverse complement strand
TGTGTGTGTGTGTGTGTGTGTGTGTGTGTGTGTGTGTGTGTGTGTGTCCCTGCATCCCCAGGGAAGACTCTCAGAAGATGTAACTTGGGTACCAACTTGAGAACGATTGAATGACTGCTGTCACTCAGATGTAGATCAGAAATACCCCAAGGAAACATTATTTCAGGAATGAACAACTTTGTACCATTATGATATGCCACTGTCTTCTACAAATGTGCTGGGTGACATTCATAGCTTTCCTCTGATGTTTGAGGCTAGGGAACCAAAGGACATGATAATATATTTTGTTTAGGGATATTTGCTGTTTCAAGGAGAAGGTCAGCAACCATAAACTCTTGAGGGCACAGTCTTAGAGATCACAGCAAGTGACAATGAGGCACTTTGCACCCATGCTACCCCGGGGAGCCAGTGGTGGTAAATTTCCCTTCTCCCCTGTCCCATACAGTCAGCCTGGGGTCATTTGTTTTCCCTCTGAAATCAAAATCTCCTCCTCCAGCTGCTGGGAAGACAGAACAAAGCTGCCAGCTGATTATTATTCAAGAACAAAGCAGGCCATTTACTTTAGCAGGTTCAGGGCCATTATCTCCCCAGGACACAAGCTGCAGTGTGAGCTGCCTTTATCTACAGGCTTCCCTTCTGTCCTCAATCCTTAAAGACTGTGTTGTTGCTCTTGCTACAGCAACACAAAGAGAAACAAGAGAGAGAAGTTAGCCACAGCAAAAGCAGATGAGAGAAGACTTTGGTAGCCATCTTTCTTTTGGAGCAAGAGGAATGCCACAGCCTCAGATTCACTACCATTAAGCTTAGACTTCTTTGCTGCTGAGAACCATAAGAACTGCCCGACAAAATACAGGAGTTTCAGTTCAATTTGAGATTCAAACGAGCAGTAAATGACTTTTAGTGTATCTTAAATATCGCATGGTTAGATATTTTTAAAATGATCCACTGTTCATCTCAAACTCGAATTGGAGTGTCCTATGTTTTCACGTGCTAAATATGGCAACTCATCATATCGTAGCTCTCACCTCCATCCATCACTGGCCATGAGGACTCACTCAGCCTCATACTGGACTCATAAAGCACAACAGAACTCCTTGGGTGTAGAAGAGGACTTGGAGGGGAGAGGGTTACAAGCAGAAATGTACAGGAGTGTGTTGAGTTAAACAATAAGTAGCAGACGTAACCCTCACCTGGAGTCAAATGAAATGCTCAGGCCTGCTTGCCTAAGGTCACCCTGAACATATGGAAAAACAAACAAATGTGTTTGGTGCTCTCAGAGTGAGCAGTGGTCATTTCCTCCATGGGTGCATAAGAGAGACATTTCCCTTGCATACAGAGGAGGAGGTGGAAAACACCTACCACTCTGGGCTCCATCTGAAAACTGTAAGGTTGCAACTGGATTCCCAAAGCCTCCTGCTCTAGTTCCTCTGCTTGCAGACTCTTCCAGGAGTCTTGGGGCTAAGTGTTTACTGGCCTGCTCAGTCCCAACTCCCAGAGCACGGGTTCCTCTCCCTAGAGTCGCCAGGCACACATACCACCTCCTCATAATCCCTAAAATACCCCACACACCTCTGACAGCTCACCTCTCTCAAGCCAGAAGACTGGTCCTAGCAGGACATCCTCATCAGAGTTGGACCCCAAACCCCCTACCTCTCTTTCCCCCAAAGCAACCAATCATCAGTAAGTGTCCTGGTCAGGGTTATCATTGCTGTGATAAAAACACCATGTCCAAAGCAACTTGGGGAGAAAGGGGTTTATTTGGCTTATGATTCCACACCACAATTCATATTGAAGGAGGTCAGGACAGGAACTCAAACAGAGCAGGAACCTGGAGGCATGAGCTGAATGCAGAGGCCATGGAGGGGTGCTGCTTACTGGCTTGCCCCTCATGACTTGCTAAGCCTGCTTTCTTTAAAGAACTGAGGAACACCAGCCCAGGGATGGCACCACCCACAATGTGCTGGGCCTTCCCTCATCAATCACTAATTAAGAAAATGCCCTACAGGCTTGTCTATAACATGATCTTATGGAGGCATTTTCTCAGTTGAGATTCCTTCTTCTCAAATGAGTGTACCTTTTGTCAAGTTGACATAGTCTAGCCAGCGCAGTAACCAACAGGTATTATCCTTGAAAAGTACACTTCAACTGAAGACTGAAAAGCAAGCACACAGCTTCTAACACAAGGAGGATCAGGCAGGAGGACTGTCTATGGTACCCTTGCTGCACTTCAGTGCTTGGTAGAATTCAATTTTATTAACTTGGTAACAATTATTATGCAATAACAGTATATTATTAAATGATAATTATTAATTTATAATGTATTTGTTGTTGTTAATATTTGTGTGTACATGCCGGGCGGTGGTGGCGCACACCTTTAATCCCAGCACTTGGAAGGCAGAGGCAGGTGGATCTTTGCGAGTTCGAGGCCAGCCTGGTCTACAAAGTGAGTCCAGCACAGCCAGGGCTACACAGAGAAACCCTGTCTCGAAAAACCAAAAAAAAAATATATATATATGTATATATATATTTGTGTGTACTTGTGTGTGTGAACACGCCACAGTAGAGGGTAACTATGAGGAATCAGTTCTCTCAGCCACTTTTACAAAGGGTCCAAGGTCAGGCCATCAGGCTTGCATGCAGCCAGCACCCTCACCCCCTGAGCCACCTCACTGTCTCCACAATTTATTTTTAAAGTTCCATTAATCCAATAACGTCTAGTCACCTTCTAATATAAACCTTCCCTGTCACTGTTGCTCTTCATTCCCTTTTTACCCTTATTGCTGTTTTAACTACGCCCTCTTATGCCCAACTTGTCCCTTTGAATTAATTGACATGTAAAGTCAGCCTTACTTTTTAATTAATTCTCGTATAAGGACTATCTAACCAATATTTTTTCCATTGTTGAAAGACTCATCATTAGTTATGGTGGCAAGCCCAGCCAAGCTTATGTTTTGAAGAACAGGGCCCCAACCCACAGTTCATTACAACGTATATAGACTATACAGTAACAGTTTTGTCTTACTGTTATTGGTGGGGTTAGCCTGTATGACTAAGGACCATTGGTGAAAGGGGTTTGAATTTTAATCTACATCACTAAGGCCAATGAGCAATCAATCATGTTTACAGAAGCAGAGACAAGGAGATTAGAACAGTTATTTCATACCTCCCTGTTTCTAACTGGGGGATGTCTAACCAATATAATGACTGCACAAAATAATGGGTTTCACTGTGACTTTGTTTGCTGGGACAGAGTCTCATGTAGCCCAACATATATGTCAGGTGAGACTGGCCTTGGATTCCTGATCATCCTGCCTCTGGCTCACATGTGCTAGAATTACAGGCATGTGCCACCACACTCAGCATATTGTGACCTTTTCATATAACATACTTAGACCACATCCACCCCTTTCTCCCTTTTATCCCCTTCTCACTCCCCGGATTCCCCTCCACTTCCCTAATGGAAATAGGATCTTACTATCAGGCACAGAATTTCCTCTGAAGGCACCAAGCACTATTTTGCTGTTGTTTTTAACCCTGAAAGAGGACTCTATCCTGTCCAGTATTTACAGAAAGCAGAAAAGGAGTTGTCACTTCATCAGGTTCAACAGTGCTAAAAATTTCTGCAATCAAGAAAAATGCGATCAGATTTTGGGGTAGAGATGTTTCCTTTTATATTTTACTTGTGACTTTTTTCAGTGCCAAAACTTCAAGACTCTGTGATAAATATTCTCCCCGTGGCTCTCGTGGCTTCCTGTCCTTGGGTGCTTTGTTCTAGGAGGTTCAGTGTTTCCGAATGTTGGTTGCATCCCCCAGTGAGAAGATGGTTCTCTTCGCCTTATCTATTCCTATTGTTTCACGGGAATGAAAAGAAGCCGCATAACTAACTGTGCAGTGTGCGGAGGGAGCTGAGAGGAGTCTTCTATTCCGGCTGGGACAATGGGGGGCAAAGCAGAGGACCAGGACCCCAGCTGTCTGCAGGGACAAGGGTCATCTAGGTCATTCTCTCTCTTCTGTCTGACAGAGGATGCCAGCCTGGTGCTTAATAAAATACTAGGTAGCCAGCAAATGAAAGGCTATCCTCCAGAGGCTCACAGTCTGCCCATTCATTCATTCATCATCCATTCATTCATTTGCTTAAAGTCACTCATTGCATTTCCCACACAGCAAACACCATGCAACATGAGAAACAAAATGCTCAATGAAGAACCACCTTTACACTCAAAGAATTACAGACTGAAGCATAACACAGACAGACCTACAGGCAATAAAGATTGTCACAGTGCATCTTGAAATGTTGAGCTAAAAGAACGCCATATCTCAACCAGGGCTGACTTTGCTCCCAGAGAACATTTGTCATGTCTAGAGACATCTTTGTCATAGATTTGGTAAGGGCTCTTACTGGTATCTAGAGGCCAGGGACACACCTAACCCCACGCCCACCCACTCAGTGCCTACAACAGCCCCCCCATGGTGAGGGATCATAGAACCCAAAATGTCAGTGGTGCAGGCCCACAACCTCCACTCTCATGGGATGGCCAGTGATATGGTCAGTTTGATCTGACCAGCTCCAAGCTCTGGGTCCCTTCAATCATTTCTGTCTGGCTATCACCCTTCAACCAGGTGCTTTACCTCCATAACTTTAACCTTTTCATCTGTAGAATAGAATTCAGGTCTCTAAGCTCTAAACCCCTTCCAGTCTGAGAGTCTACAGTTTATTGGGTCCATGTTTGTGCTTCCACTGAACTCTGCTCCCAACAGGAAGATGGTGGGGTCAGCGGGGCTCTGCTCTGCTTCGGGTCAGGGAGATAAACTTAAACTGGCTTCCTGTGCTGCTATGGAGTGCAAATCAAGAAGGAAGGCAAACACAGTGGCTTGGGCCGGTCTATCACAACTTAAGCTTATCCATCAATACCCAAGAGCCATTTAACTTGCCTCCCCAGCCTTGAGTGAAAGAAGCAGAGTGGAAATTTACCCAGATGCTGCTTCCGTGATTAGATCCAACCACAAATGACACTTTATTCCCTGGGGAGGGGGGTCTGAGGCAGCGATGGGGCAGGAAGAGCCAGCCCAGGGTATGAAGCAGTGGACTCTGTGGAGGGGTAGTGTCTCTAGGTGTCTATGGGCACCCTCAAAGGGGACCTCTTGTCATCTGTCTCCTTGAGGACAGGGTAGACTGGATTCTTAGCCATGTATTTCAGACTGTAAAAGTGTGTGACTCAGACACCCAGAAACTCATTCCTGTACCCTTTCTCCTGTGACTTTAAAAGCTTATCCACCAAACAAAAAGAGCCTGTCAGGGCTGGCAGGCTAAGGAGACAAGAGTGAGTATGAGATAGAGAGAAGCCAAGGGTTGGAAGAGGGCGTCCAGCGGCTCCAGAATATAAGGCTGCCTTAGTTTTCAGGCAGGGCTGGTTGTTACCAGAAAGGAAGGAAAAAGCAGCAAGTACAGGGCTGGCTTTGGCAGACACGGTTTCCAGTGTCACTAGGTTCACTGTCCCAGCAGAAGAGTGTCTAGGTCTGCAACTGGAACGCTTTTGTGTCCTCTCCACGGCCACCGTGGAGCCATTTGAGGTAGCAGTCTGAAAGCCATGAAAAATAAGCTCTCTTTACTCCTTTTTAATTGAGAAAAAAAAAACTAAATTCCAGACACACTCAGTAACACGCCCAAGTTATTTCAGCTGCTAAACTAGGGGACTCCATCAACATTGCAACCAAATTTGCTCCATGGAAAGCCACGGACAGTAAATGTCCCCAAGTCAGCTGGACACACAACTTGCATTCGCTGTTTGATTTTTGTTTGGAGAGAAGACAGTATGATTTATATCCAGGAGTATATGGAAATCTTCCTTAAGACTTATTTTTTAATTAAATGTATCTGTGTATGTCTCCATGCATATATATGTGCACATGACTCCAGTGCCCACAGAGGGCCAGAAGAGGACACTGGTTGCCCTGGAGCTGGACTTGAGGAAGTTGTGAGTTGCCTGATGTGGATGCTGGAAACCAGGCGCAGGTCATCTGAAGAGTAGCAAGCGCTGTGAACTGCTGCTCTATCTGCACCTGTGCATCAGATCGCAAATGTGCAGCTCGGTGGCTTTCCTGTGCGAATACATTAGTGCAGTGTGCATTCAGGTCAACATGCAAATCTTTACCACCCTAGAAAATGTCCTCATCTTGATCTACTCACAGTCAACACTCTTTGGACAAATACTTCTTTTTTTTTTTTTTTACTTCTATCACAATCTTAATGTCATCTGTTCCTCTCATTATCAATCTTATTTCTTTTGTCTAATATACTTACTGTTGTGACATTTTGTTCCTTCTCGTACAGGACACTATTGCATCATATAAATACACTCTATTACATTTATCCATCCTCTTATCCAGGGTATCTGGGTTGTTTTTAGGTTTCGACTCTTACGGCTGTTTATTCTAAAGATAAGAGTTGGGTGGGGACTCTGTTGTTGTTGATGATGATGTTAACTCAGCCTGCTTTAATTCCTGTCCAAACAAAAACTAATCAAGCCATCCTCCAAAGGTTTCCAAAGAAATGAGTCAGGAAAAAGTGCTGGATGTTCCCAGATGATCTTTTCAGCCATGAAACCCTCTAATGTCACCTCTCTTCTGCCTGGTGGCTGCTGGTCTGTGCCTGCTTGAGCAGCACCGCAGACACATTTATCTGTAAAAGGCACAAAGGGTGGTTATCTCTGCATAGGGATATGAGCACCTGAAAACTCACCAACTAAGACCAGGGGTTTTACTCAAGTATTAGAAATATACCAGTCCTTTGCAGATGGAATTTATTCCTCAACCAAGACAGGGACAGAGGGATGAAATAATCTTCTTCCTCCTTCCCCCACCCCCACCAGGAGCAGCTTCAAAAAAAAAAAAAAAAAAACCTTCTGTTTTGGTTTAAATATAGTTTTTTTCCCATTGAAGCACATGCTGACTTCACTCTAGCACAGAGGCAGGGCCCAGAACAGTATTGAGAGACACAGGGGCATCTGGGAGAGGATTGGGTGTCCGGGAGGAATTGATACTTTTCTCCTGGAAATGGGCTCTCAATCTCTCAAGACTGAATTGGTTAGCACAAGAACGGGTTGTTACAGAGCAAGAATAAGATCCCTCTCTTCCTCCCTCTCTCAAGCCTCTCACATCTTTCTCACAAGTGTCTCCTTGCCTTGCCCATTTCTCCCAGTGAAGCTCTTTTGTTGTTGGTGGTGATGGTGGTGGTTGGTTGGTTTTCTTTTCTTTCCTTTTCTTTTCTTTTCTTTTCTTTTCTTTTCTTTGTCAAGACAGGGTTTCTCTGTGCAGCCATAGCTGTCCTGGAACTCACTCTGTAGGCCAGGCTGACCTCGAACTCACAGAGCTCTCCCTGCCTCTGCCTCCCAGTGCTGGGATTAAAGGTGTGCACTACCACTGCCCAGCCCACAGTGAAGCTCTTATCAGAACCAGAGCATCATGCCATGCTCTTCAACGCCCACAACCTGGAACCAAAATGTATTTCTTTTCATTTCAAGTTACCCGACTTCAGGTATTCTGTGGTAGTACCAGAAAATGGGTTAAGTTCCTCTCTTGCCTCCATGAAAATCAATAGCAGTTTCTCCTGGGGATGTGTAGGAAGAGCAAAGCCCCCAGTGGAGCCATGGATCTAGCCTCCCTCCAAAGCTCTTCCATCAGCCACACTTTCTGGGTCCTGCACTGCATCCTGCCTTGTTCTTGTGTGTGTTTTCTAACCCTGCCTCTACTCGCTGAGTCTAAGTGCAACACATCTCACTCCATCACAGAGGAGTTTGTATCCCTGGACATGCAAAGGGGAACAGTGGACACATTTTAAAAAATCACTTTGCTGAAGATATGATCTATGAGGATCCACTAAGCTATAAGCCTGAACTGCCCAAAATCAGGATTACTACATTTGTGGGACCTAGAAACTTACACAGGCACTCACCAATTGCCTACAGAGGTGATCCACGATCCATATTAATTGTTGGCTTGGCAGGATCTAGACTTACCTAAGGAGACAAGCCCCTGGGCCTGTCTGTAAGGGATCATCTGGAGTAGATTCACTGAGATAGGAAGGCTCATCCTAACTGTAACTGGAACCATTCCATGGACTAGGGTCCCCTATTGAGTAAAATCAAGGGACGGGTGGCTGGAGAGATTGCTCAGTGGATAAAAACACTTGCTGTTCTTGCAGATGCCCCAGGTTTGGTTCCCAGCACCCACATGCTGGCTCACGGCCATCTGTAACTCCAGTTCCAAAGAAACTGATGGCCTTGCTGGATACCATTGTATACAGGTGTGTGTGTGTGTGTGTGTGTGTGTGTGTGTGTGTGTGTGTGTAGACAAACACTTACACATGTAAAATGAATAAGTCTAAAAAGGAAAACAACAGATAAGACCAGTATTCATCTCTGCTTCTTGACTGCAAATGCAAGTGACCAGCCACCTCCTGCCACCATGCCTTATCGGCCACGATAATCCCTACCATGCCCCTCCTTCTATAAGTCATTTCTTGTCAGGTATTTGGTCACAGATGAAAGGAAAGAACCTAATACACATACTGAACTGAGGTCCTCAGACTGCAACCAAATACAGGATGTACAGGATACTGAAGGCACCAATTCCATCCCATTCCTTCTGGGCTCACCCTTGATCTCTTTTCTCCACTCTTCTCTCCTCCAGTGGTAGCTAGCCCCTGCTCTCTATTGATCTCTGTCCTTTGTGGGCTCAGGAGAAAAGAATAGAAAGCAACGAGATTAGTTGTGGCTGCTAAAGAGCTTTGCTCAAGCTGTTCAGGTCCCTGTATCCTACCTTAGCACTGTTGTTCCCTCAACATTACCCCCACACATGTCTGGGAGAGTCTTCGGACGACCTCAGATGAGCCAGTACAACACTGTCTCCCCTAATGCCTTGTGTGGAGTCAAGGGGATATCTCACCCACTTGGCTTTACTAAGGTCAGGGAGGAAATGGTTCACTGGGATGGAAGTCCCTGAGCTCAGGGTTCCCAGCCCAACAACAGGCAGACCTGGTCCTGGTCTGTAACTGTCCTTTCCCTAAACTGGCCTCACCCTCAGCACATGAAAGCCACAACACTGTGTGATCAGCCAGGCGGTGTCATTCTACTTCAGTCTATACCTGCCAGGGCTCTAAAAAAAAAACCCTCATCTGAACACCAGGGTGTTTTTCTGACCTCTCCCACCATTCACCCACCCTTGTTCTTTCAGAACAAGTTATTCCCCAGAGTTTCCAAATTCAGAAGAGAGAAAAGAAAATTTTTCTTCCATTTTGATTGTGGAAGAAAATAAATCAATTGTTATTTTCTTACCCAAATTCAGATTTGGAAATGAACTGGTCCTGGCCTAGATTTGCCTGTTAAGGACAAATATGAATTGCTTCTGAGGTGTTTTTTGGAAATTCAGACAGTGGCCAGGAGCCGAACCTGCTGAGCAGTGGTTATTGGCATGGCGATTCAAAGCAGGAAATTCCTTACATAACTTGCCCTCTCCCAAGCCTGCTGGGAGCAAGAGACTCCAACTCCTCTCTCTCTCTCTCTCTCTCTCTCTCTCTCTCTCTCTCTCTTCTGTTTGGGTCTGACCATGGCTGCCCATGAGCAAATGTTCATCCTCATTCTTCAAATCTCTTCTAGGCCAGAGTTCAGGGGAGAAGAAAAGAAAGATACTAACCACTCTCTCCATTAGGCTCGATGTGTCTTCTCCTTCCATGTAACGCAGCCAATGAGCTGTAAGGTAGTCTTTCTAGGGATCTTTCCATTCTAGACTATTCCTTCTCGTATCATACCCACCCCCACCTTCCACCTCTCTGACCTCTAAAACACACACACACACACACACACACACACACACACACACACCACATAGAATGTATCAGTCAGGGTAGGCTGGTTACTACAACAAACATCCCCAACATCTCAGCGAATTAACACCATGAAAGCTTCGCATGTGCTCACATTTAATATCTGCCAATCTTCCCAACTTGAGTCATGACCACCCAGGGGGTTCTGTTTGTTTCTAAATTATGTTTCTTGCTTTCTAAGACACAATCCTTTAAGGAACTGGAGTTTGCACATTTTTATATTTGCAAAGAACCAAGAGTTCTTTACAGTTCGGGGTATAAGGAGCAAATTCCAGGGTGCACAGTGTTGGCAGATCTGGTCCACTATGTTCAGCCAGCCTAGCCATTGGTGGACCTAACCCTTATTTCCCATGACACACTGCTCTGGCAAGCACAGCTTCCAGCAACAACTAGATATTCCAGCCTCACCTAGACATGCGAGCTGAATTGCCCAAAGGACACTTGCCCCTGAACATTGGGGGGGGGGGGGGGGACATGCTGGCATGGCCTGGCACACGCCTAAACTTATTCTGAGTCATTGATGATGGCAGTCCTAGAGGGCTGGATGACTCTTCTGCATTGGAGGCTGGCTCTTTGTGACTTCAGCTGTGCTTCTGTTGCCATACCAAATTATCTCACATATGGATTAAAAATAGAATACAGACCAAAGGTGCTTGAAGGGGCTGATAGGTTAATATAAGTTAGATTTAGTGAA
>CAJQZJ010000316.1:388443-403972 GCA_907164525.1 Lophiomys imhausi | reverse complement strand
CTTCTTCTTCTTCTTCTTCTTCTTCTTCTTCTTCTTCTTCTTCTTCTCTTCTCAGGTGCTCATTCATCTTTCTTGAATAGAATTGTAGATATGGAGTGGAGTTAGCAGAAGGAAGGACTTAAAAGCCTTGTGCCTGCTTCATACACCAACTTTGCCAGTGTTCTATGCTTCCTGGCATGCTCCCTCTTGGTAAAAGGTGATGGAAAATGACCCTGGAAAAATATCACAGCAGCCGATTTGGGAGCCTGATGGAGGCTGAGAACCCATAGGGTTGATCCTGCTGGTGAGCCAGAAAGAACTCTTTACTGCTTCAGAGAATGGATACAGGTTCACTCCACATCTCTTTGGGCTGCTACTGCTGGGATAGACCCCTGAGAGAAGGTGTCAAGCCCTGCTGCCTGTGCGAAGGGATGGTGGCCACAGGGATGCAGCAGGCTGCTATCTGGGGGACTAAAGCAGAGAGCTCTTGGCCAATTAGCCAAAAATGAGGTCTCCAGGCTTCTATGGATGCATTTTTGCAGCCAGGTAGAGCTGTGTGGTAGCATGTAAGGAAAAAAAGAACCATTTGGGGCCTCCATCCAGTGTGCTTGGCCCTTTCCACTTCCACCAAGCCACCATGGAAAGAAAAGAGTAGGTGCAAAAGTGTTTTCTCTCATGCTGACATCTTCTCCCTCGGGATGTCACTTCTCAGAACAGAGGTGGCATCTTTACTCTGTACCGGGGGTCTGACTGTGCTTGGCAGGCACTGGGAACATACTGAGCCAACTAGTTCATCGCTATCAGGAAATGAAGAGCTGGGAGTGCTACCCTCCCCATGTCAGTCTGAAGAGAAATCTTTCCACTGCCTAAAGTTAGTTGAGTTCATGCTTCCAGAAAGACCTGCAAGAACAGTGTTCCCTCAAGTCAATCCAGAAGCTCTTTGTAGAGACCCCCTAATGGGGTGAGAATTGGCCTGGTGACATGGTTGTGCCCCTCCTTCTAGAGACAATGTCAGGGAAGGAAAGAGCAGCCTGGGTAGCAGAGGAAAAGCATCTGCAATGGAAGAGAGGAGACCAATGCACTTACCATGGATTTTATTCTCTTTGTGCTTAAGCCTGATAGTAGGGACTGCCCAGGCCTCTGAATAGAGCCAGGACATAAGGGCTGCTGAGATGCAAATAGCACAGATTTTTCACACACACACACACACACACACACACACACACTCCCCTATCTGCTCATCATATGCACAGTCTTTTTTTTTTTTAATTACTTCAGGTTACATCTCCATCATAGTGTCCTCTTTCCACCCCTCCCAGTCCTACCCTTCCACCCTCTATCCCCTATTCCTTCCATCCCACTCCTCTGGAGTGGAGTGTACCTACATAAAAGTCTCCCACCCCAGTTCAGCAATCATATGAGGGCCAAGAGCCTCCTCATACACTGGGAGCCTACAAGACAGCCCCACTAGGGAAAAGTGTCTCATTGACAGGAAAAAAAAAGTCTATGTTCCTGCTCCATTTGGTGCATTGGTTATGTAGTATAGTTATCCTGTACTATATGGCTAAAATCCGATTATAAGTGAATAGGTGCCACATGCATCCTTCTGTGTCTGGGTTAGCTCACTCAGAATGAGCTTCTCTAGTTCCATCCATTTGGCTGCAAATTGCATGATTTCATTGTTTCTGATGGCTGAGTAGTATTCTATTGTGTAGATGTACTACAGTTTTTTAATCCATTCTTCAGTTGAGGGACATCTGGGTTGTTTTCAGTTTCTAGCTATTACAAATAAGGCTGATATGAACATAGATGAGGAAACTTCCTTGTGATTCGGTGAGGAGTCATTTGGGTGTATACCCAGAAGTGGCGCATGCACAGTCTTTAAGGGCAGCACTTGTGGGTGGAAAGCGGAGAGACCTTAGAATTGGATTTTGTCACTTATTCTTGCCATACTGGGAGCACAACTTAACTTGCCAAAGGAGACAAAGGCATCTACTCTCTTGAAGATAGTGGCTGTCGGAAAGCCAAGAGACCACTGGACATGTGACAAGGCTCATAAACGCTCCTGCAAGGACTCTGAGATTTCAGTTCTTCCTCTAACGAGCTAACAAGCCAGCTGCAAGATCTCTGGCAGGCTCCTGGTTTCTCTGGATGCTGTTAGCAGGAAGCATCTTAGCAATCACAAAACTTGCCCTCACAGGGTTAATTTGAGGGTCAGATGCAAAAAATACACTTCAAAAATGATGAAACATTACATAAGTGTTAGTGGCTACTTATCACTCTAAAAAAAAAAAAGACTTTATTCATTAATGAAAAATTGAGGCTCCCAGCATGTTTGATAGCAACATCTGAGCATCTTTGGGGATGGTTTTCCCAGCAGGCCCACGGGCTCTGTTCAGAGTCAAGGCCAACACAAATGACCAAAATGCCATTATGGGACAATGTACAAAGGGCTAAATTTATGATTCACTGTGTTATGAACACAGTTCATAACACAGTGTTATGAACACAACACTGTGTTCAGAGGCAATGAAAGATATGGAGTCCATTCAAGTTACGTCAAAATTCTCCCATGAAGTTTGCTTTATTTTTCCTTTGTCTTAAACATTTTTCCAATTACAAAGGAACACAGTTCTTGTCACTTTTAAATTGACTCAGTTGATAAAGTGCTTCCCAGGCAAGCTTGAGGACCTGTGTCACCCCAGATTCCATGTAAATAAGCTGGGTGTGGCAGCCTATGGTTGCAATCCTAGCACTACAGAGGCTGGGACAAGAATCCCATGGTTCATTGCCCACCAGCTTAACCCTGAGGGTAACATACTCAAGGCTGTCCTCTGGTACACACACACACACTAAAACAAATAACTGTTTCCCACAGGTATTGTCCCTTTAACCTTATCCTTATTCCAACCCTGAACTGCCACCGTACTTTCAATGAATTCCCTAAAAACAGTTTGAGGGAATACCTCCTCATGAGACTATCTTCTTCCATCTTATCCCCTGACTACACCCCACACAGACATACACACACACTATTTGGAAAGAAACCCAAAAGGAGTCCCCCCACTGCCATGCAGCCTTCTTTTCCTTCTCCCAGCCTCTCCCTCAGAAGTGCTCTCTAGGATTCCTCCACCCCGCCCCCCGTGGAGATTCCACAGCGAGATCCAGGACTTCCCAACCCCACCCTACCAGCATGAGGAAGTCTCAGTGACTCACCTTGGTTACTGTGGTTAACAGGGCCAACCTGAGAACACTGACCTCCCCACACACAGCCCATGTCCTAGCATGACCTGCATGAGGGAGGAGGACTTGTCTGACTTTAAAAAGCTAAAAAATACATACATAACAAACAGTAATCACATCTATGCTTCTTCTTAGGTACATGTAAATTATTTCTACTTTTTTATATTTATGTATTTATTTGTATGTATGTCTATGTGTACGGACACATGTGTACCACTGCACGCTGGTGGAGGTCAGAGGAAAACTTGTAGAAATCAGTTCTCCTAAACTGGGCTTGATGCCAGGCACCTAGTCTGCAGAGCCACCACACCACCCCCTAAAGTATTTATTTGTGACTCAGTTTAGTAAAGAAGACAACTCTGAGGGTTGTTAGTGGAGCCTCACTCTCAGGTGTGTGTCTTAGAGTTGTGTTTGTCCTTGCGCTTGGATGCTCTGCCAGGTAAGGGCACTGGCCAGCAAGAGTTGAGGCTGATCTCCACAGCATTGCCCATACCCCAGATAACCATTCAAGGGTGAGGAAAGTAGAGGCTAGAGGCAAGAAGGGACAAACCTTGAATCCCCCTGTTAGAGGGCTGGGTAGATGTGGCCCCAGGTCCCTCTGAGATGAGCCCCACTTCCCCGTTCATCTCCTTGTCATTGTTCCATGCCCCTGTTATGGAGCTTTGTAGTCAAGATTGCTCCTCTCCAACATCGTCTCTCGGGAACCTGGCACAGAAGCTTTCTCCAAACAGCACCAATTTTCCAAAAGGCTGAGCCAGGAGCCAACAAGTGAACAACATCAGAACCTGGCAGAAGATCTTTCATAAGCAAGAGCACTTCCCTTCCACACCCAGAGTCTTCCACTTCAAGGGTTCATTCACAGTGGTGCTGTGCTTTGCCTCTCCTCTCCAGCAACTTCTCTGGTGCAAACGCTGTACATGGCTGAGTGGACTCCTTGGGAGTGTTCCACACACAGGAGTGGGAGCAGGACGACAGAAGACAGTTTCAAACCAGGATCGTGAAAAGTCGGAGGTCAGACTCCACCACGAGACAGCAACTGAGGGTGTGTGTGAGCACACACGTGTGACTATGTGAGAGTGTGCACGTGGGAGAGCATGTGTGAGAGAGAGAGTCTTTGTGGCTGGGGTTGAATGCAGGGGATGGGAGTGGACAGGTATAAGTGGGAGACAAGAAGCTGGGTCCAAGCTGAAGATAAGGGAAAACATCAATTACAAATCCTCAGAGGAATCTCCAGGGAGGAATAAAAAGAGTGTCCCTAGAAACCTGAAAGTTGGAAATCAGTCGAGAGGTGAATGTGGCTAGGAGAAGGGTGAGAACACAAGGCTGAGAATGCCAGCCATAGCTTTGCAAGCAGGCAAGGGAAAAGAAAAGGCACTTGGGGTGAGGGAGCGGGAGATGGAAACACATGGAAAACAGGGCCATGTGTTGTAAATCCCTGTAAGAGCTGGTGGAGAGAAGAAAGTGAATAGTGGAGGACAGAAAAGGCTGGATCTCTAGATCTGTCTCTTCACAGAGGCTTCATATGGCACACATGGCCACAGAAGGTGGAGGGCGTGTGCAAGAAGAAGGTGACTGACATGAAGGGGGAGTTGAAGGTGGGAAGGAGTTATCTGAGAAAGCGTGAATGTGGGAAGAGACAGGAAACCCAGGGACTGCTGGGTAGCAGCTAAGGGTCTGTGTGAGGAAGTGACTGAGATTTTACAATACATCTGCTTAATGTAGTAATGTGTCCTCTAAACACAGGCAAGGGTGCAGACCTGAAAGGGTGGCAAGAGTTGAGAGATGGCTCTGTAAGTGAAGGTGCTTGCCACCAAACCCTCATTGATCTGAGTTCAATCCCTGGGACCCACATTATGGAAGGAGAACATAAGTAGTCCTCTGACTTCCACATGTGATTTATTTAAGGACACATTTTTATAGAAAACATATCTCTCCCATGGTTATTCAGAAATGAAGAGCAACTAGTCTTGGGGTACAAAGAATGTTGTCCACCCCTGTCTGAGAGACTAGATTTTGAGGCCGACAAGATGAGCACCATATTCTCAGTCCTATCTCTAGCACATTGGAAGGTCTGGAACAAGATCCTTAACTGCCAGCGATCTTCATCTCTAAATTGGGAAGAGGAGACTTACGTCTCCGTGGACTCATGAAAAGACATAGCCTCCTACAGGCATGTAGTGAATGCTCAAGGGTTATTGTTGTATGTGAGCGCCATGCTTTAGTGGCTTTTGTTTGAGATCCAATGGTGTCTCTTAATAGAAGGCATGGGCAGGGCTTGCTGTAATTGATGTACCATGAATTTCTGGATCCAGTTTCTAAAGTAGCTTGATTCACATGGTGCAACCTTAGCAGGTGAATCATTTGCTTTGTGCTGGCTGGTCTGATGTAACATAGAAGCTCAATTGCCCATGAAGAAGGGGACAATCTCTGTCTTCATCCCTAAGGCCAGCCTGTATCCCAGACTTTTAAGCAAGGACACCGGTGAGTCCCAGGTATACCAAGACAAGCTCATGGAATAACCCTCATGAGGATATTCACACCCCCCAAAGAGAAGCTTAGTGATTGAGCTAGGTGTGGAAGACTAGGGAGAAAAGCAAACAAGCAAGTAGGTTAGGTTTACAGGCTGCAAAACATACACGAAGCCTGTGAATCTGAGCAAAGCTTCCACCAGTCTTCTTGTCTGAGACCCAGTGGTCCTGAGGGTATGGGGGCACTCTAGCATTCTCTGGCATTTCCATCTTCTCCCTCCCCTTCCCCCATCCTTGCCAAGCTTGTGATGCCTTGCAGTTCACGGATTGCTCACTGTAGCATCCATAAATCAGTTTTATTTAACATCTAGTTTTCTTTTTAAGTCACTCCTACTGAGTCTGCCCTCTGAGCCTTACAGTATGCAGAGCTGATGGAAAAAGAGGAAAACTCACTTCCTGTTCCAGGAGCTGGCAATCCTGAGGTCCCTTTCTAGGTGTGGGGCAGGGAGGCGGCAGCAAGGCACTAAGTGTGCAGAGTGGACAAGATAGCCTCAGAGGTAGGTGCATGCCAAGGGGTGAACAGGAGAGGACTCTTGGGGAAACGTGGGTGTCACTCAGCCATGTGGGAGCAAGCCTTGTTTCAAGCTTTGTGTATGTTTAGCTCAGACTCAGCCAGCATTTGTTTTAACCACGGGTATTTTTGGCAGTATTCACTATTAATCATTATGGACAAGAACACAGGGGTAGGGAAGAACGACATGTTAAATTTTCACCCCCATGTTTTGACATTGCCTGGGTAGACAGAACTATTTCTCACTGGCTATACCTCTAGTATCTCCAGGTCTTGCTTAGAAAGTCACGTCTAAGCAGTTGAAGAACCACTGAGATGTCAGTCTGAAGTGAGCAGTCTAAGGAACATGCATGTCTGTGCCCTTACCCAATGCCCAGGGCCAAGGCAGCAATAGAAATATGAGAATGCAACAGTGCCAAGAGGTAGACCAATGTGGGAAAAGGAAGGAGGGAAGGAGGGACCCATCTTTAAGATATCTGTGCTCTAACTGGATAGTTGTGTTAGTGAGCTTGGTTTTCACTGGGAGACCCTGCCTCAAAGAATAAGGTGGAAGAGCAATCAAGGAATATCCCCAACCTCAACTTCAGCTTTCCACATGTGCACACACACACACACACACACATACACATGAAAAAGAAAAACAAGATATTTGAGCACCCTACACACTTCCCACACAACCAGCCATCCTAGTCTGGAGGGCTAAGACTACTTCTAATGCTGACTATCAGTGTCATTATTAGTTATTCCTAATGGCTATTAGGAATGACAGTGTCCATCATTAAGCTCAGTTTTTAATGGGGCAGTATTGAGAATTAGGGTTCCCTAAGGTAGGAATAATAAAAGATGTGTCTTCAAGAAAGGGACTAAGTGAAGAAAACCCAGACCTAAACTACAATAACTTCGCTAAGGAGCCCCAAGGAAGCCCATGGCCACGATGATAGAACACAGAGAGGCCCCAGCCCATGCATGATACCCTTCCCTTCCCCCTCCATCTGCTGGAGGGTAGATATCTTTATGAGATTGACATTGCCTACAGCATTAAGGAGGCACATAATGGGTAGATACTTTAAATTTTCCAGTAAGAAAGATGTTCTGGATCTAGAAAAATAGTTCAGTTGTTAAGAGCTCTTACTGCTCTCACCCAGAACCTGGGTTTGATAGCCAGCTCCTTCCTCTGCCTATAGCTCCAGTCCCAGGAAATCCAACACCCTCTTCTGTCCTCCTTGAGACACCAAATGCATGTACTATACACACAGACAACCAGGCACACACCTATACTCTGAATAAAAAACATAATTTTCTTGAAAAGATATGACAGAGGATAGGGAAGAATTAAGCCAGAACCGACCTGGACACTTCCTCCCTGAAGGCTAGCTCTCATGGTTCCAGAGGAGCCATGCAAGCTGCCAAAGGAGAAAACCAATCAACAGTCCTACCCAACTACAGCTATGTCTTATGAACAATAACAAAGGCTACCCCTAGAAGAGAAATTGTGACACTTTTGACTTGTTTGTAACCAACAACCATCTAATTAGACTTAAGGCCTGCTTGGAAAGATGCCCGGTACTGTAAACCCGGCCTGTTACTTCTGCCAGGTGAGGCCATGGATCCGAGAAGAGAACTTACTACTGATGCTTCACTAAAGCAGTATGATTTCTAACTGCATTCTAACTATGTATCCTTATCCTCATACAGAAGTGTAGCACTCACCTTGTATAAAGAAGCTTCTCTTTGCAGCAGTTAGGAACCATTACATAAAAACACAACTGATCAAAATGTAGAGAACAACTAAGCATGGGGTTCCTGGCCCAAATCAATATATACACAACACAACCCCTTCACTTAAGGCTCAAGGGAACATCTCAAAAGAGGGGACAGAAAGATTCTAAGAGCCAGAGGACCTTTTTCTATATGTGACAAGGAAACTGCACCCAGGAAATCTCAACAATATGGTTGCCTAAACAAGACCTTAAAAATGGCAACACAACTGACATGCCAGTGTGGATGAGGGAATTCTCACAAGGCTCCACCCATAGGAGAGGAACCAGAGCAATTGATGGTTGCTAGGGGAGGGAGAATCAGTCTTTTTCAAGGGATGAAACACCCACCCCAGGGAAATTAGCTGATCCCTGGAGGTCAACCTTAAACACATACGAACAACACTAAATGAACTCAGCAGGTTGTGTTTATAAACTTATGTACATACATGTATATGTGTGTATATGTGTGTGTGTGTGTGTGTGTGTGTGTGTGTGTGTGTGTGTGTAATCATTTATAATTAAGAATGAGAGACCATGAATGTGAGGAGTAGGGAGGAACATGGGAGGGAGGAGTTGGAGGGAAGAAAGGAAGAGGTGCTAATGTAAATACAGTGATCATGTAAAATTCTCGAAAACTAAACTTTAAAAACGAAGCTGTTCTGGGAGGAGAATTAGGGGAGTGAAGCTGCTCTCAAATCCTAGCTTGAGTCAGCCTCTTCCATCCTCTCATGGCAGGAATAAAAGAAAGGCTCATAAAAAGGCCAGTGGGGAGATAATCAGAGGGTGAGGTGCTTGCTGTACAAGCATGAGGACCTGAGTTCAAATTCTCAGCACCCCTGAAAGAGCCAGGCATGCAACATGATACTTGTAACCTAGGAGCTTCGGGATGGCAACATCAGGATCCCTGGATATCCCTGGCCAGCCAATCTAGCTAAACCAGGAGCCCCAGGTTCAGTGAGAGACTCAGCCCCAAAACATGAAGTTGAAGAAGTGACTGAGGAAGACATCCAAATGTCAACCTTTGGTCTCCACCTCGTGCCCCCACAAGCAAGTGCACCAACACACATATGTGCACACAAATGCACACACACAAACACAGAAATGACTCACCTCTTCACTGTCACCAGGTACTCATGTTTCATGTTCTTTGAAGAAGACAGAGGCAAAATGTACATCCTGCTGATACCCTCACTCACAATTCTAGACTCAGACAGGCACAAAATCACATTCACTCCAGCCCTGAGGAACCTGTGGCAATGGGCCACACACAAGCTGCTGTAAAGGCCATTTGTCAGCCAAGCTGCATCCAACCACTTTCTACGGGAAGCGGGAGATTTCACCAGTAGCCTCCTCAGGATGATCCCTTTAGGCTGAGATGTTCTATTATCATTTCTGATGGAAATCATTCTGGAATGCTTTACACTCCCCTCCTTAGCACACTGAACATAACTTAATGCATGGAACACAATCTGACATTTTATTCACGGCTCGGGGAAACCGGAAGCAGAACAACCACCAATGGCTACGGAAAGTATAGCTGCACAACGTCAGAGGGCCACATTCACAGTTGTCCGATTTTTACATTTCTTTCTCTGGTTTTCTAAAGGTCATGAGCCTTTTCTACCCACAGGTTTGTCAACCATTTGTGACCAGTGTCTGATGCATGAAGGAGTTAAACAGGTAGCAGGGGCTATTTGGTCAGTCCTGAAGAACTGGGGTTTCTCACACTCATCCTGTGTTCAACAATATTCTGTTTTCTCCTTCACTCCTCCATCAGTTCCTAGTACTTTCAATCCTCCACTCTACCAGGAACCTACCCATTTTCCTTCAGCTTCCAAATGACCTTCACTGTTCAGTAAATGCATTGTTAAATCAGTTGGTCCTTGGGGAAGCTCTGAGCTCTCGGCCACATGGTCCCCTAGAGCCCAGCGTTGAGGTCTCGCACAGCCTGCTTCCTTTCCTTGGCCATCTCTACTTCCAACGACTGGGTCAGCCAAAGAATCAATCTCTGATGATAAGGCTGGAGTGCAACAGCTATACACTGTTCTTAAGCACCCCCCTGTGCAGTGTTTTAGGCAACAGTTTTAGGGTCTCCCTTGTGGGATTAGGGAACTCTTTTTTGCCTGTTTTTTTTTTCTATTTTGCCTCATCTGGTTTGTTTTAACCTAAATTTCCTAGTGCAAACATATTCCAGGTAGATAAATTTTTTCCGGTTCCTTGAATGCTTCTAATGACATGCCTGGGATCTTTCTGAGACCCAAGAAGAGAGACTGTCACCTCCTTCACCTTAAGTCCACCTACTTTCAAGATATTCTTGAGGACTGCCCTCAAGGTTAAGTAGAGAGAGGTGACCAATGCGCATGACAGCCTCACAAGTCAGTCTCTTGTCCCTTCCAGTTGCACTGTTCCCTGCTGCCCATCGGCCAAAGAGGTCCTTGTCACTGCCATTGAATCCAGTCCTACAGACCTCCTTGGAGGAGGTGGAACTGCTCTATGAGGTAAGTTGAGGGAACGCCAACAATCCAAGTCACCCAAAGATGTTATCGTCTCTATTTTCTGAGAAGTGGTCTGTCTGGGCCCACAAACTTGAATGGTCTATGTTGTAGTAAGGAATCACCTAGACTCATTCCTGGAGATGATAGAGTCTGGCCCGCACCAACGCAAGAGATTCTGGGGACCGCCTCACCTTTTCCATGTGCCTTTACAGAAATGACAGTATTCAGATTCACTCCAGGTATAACAAGAGGTGAGGCTTGTCCCATAGGTGCTTCTACCACACCCAGGCACAGAGCGGATGGTCCCAAGTGAAAGTTTAAGGCATCACTCTCTTTAATGTCTGGGCAAAGTCACATTGGGACCCAGGCACAGCCATGTCTCTGAGAGATACTGTCTGCTTGCCCCACTAACTCATCCAAGTTTCTAGAAGCCTATACTAGACCACAGGCTTTCTTCTTCCACTTACTCCTGCTTCTTGGTGATCCCACTCCTCTTAACCATGGGGTCAGTTTCTTGAGGTCACATGGCTGAGGCCAGGAGTTTTAGCTTCAAGGTCTGAACATCAGCCCATTGGCCAAGAGTCTCTGAGCCCAGATCTCAACTGTTACATGGAGTTTATATGTGATCCCCCAAAATTCCCTTCCGGCTTTGATGTCTGTGTCACAGTGAAGCCAGGGAGGAGTTTTTAAATACTTCCCTGGGCAGCAAACTGCCAGTGTATAGCCTCTACCAAGCCTTGAAAATGAGAGTCACAAATCAATGGCTCAGAAAGATAACAAACAGTGTCATGAAAAGCAGAGAAGAGCAAAGAGGGGGGGAGGAGACTTAAGATTGGAGTCTTTCCATTCTTAGAGTATTTACTGGATTCCTCATGCCTCTGGGCAGGGATGAAGATGATAGATACAGCCCCCTATTCTTGCAAACCAGTGACACATGACATCTATATATCCCAATAGCCCCAGCACAACCCTCTGCATTCTTTAAATTCCCAACTTCTGGTGATAATTTTATCTGCGATGGTCAGTTTATACTTCAGAAGATCTTCAGTGTGTAAGAGGGACAAAGAGAAGATGGGATCAATTAACTAAATGGTGGCATTGTGGCTGATAACAGAAACTATGTCACATTTGCCCATAATTGTCTGTATGCTTCTCATGCTGTGTCAATGGAGTAGATACTGTAACTGATCATGTTACAGAGAAGAAAGGTGAGGTCCAGAGAAGTTAAGGAGGAAGACCAGAAGTAGGGACCAGGTCCCTTGGATTCTAAGCTCTTTCTCTGGATGCCTCCTACATGTGGAGAGTAACCCCTCACCCTGTCCTTAATAATACCTTACTTGTATTTTTTCTTATCCCATCTTTCTCCACAGCTTTTGCTAGCTGAAATTGATATCAGCCCAGACCTGAAGATCTCCATCAAGGATGAGGAGCTAGCCTCCCTGAGGAAAGCCTTGAACTTCTACTCCATCTGCAATGATATAATCCCCAAGCGCATCCCAGATATCCGAAGGCTGAGCGCCAACCTGGCCAATCACCCTGGAATCCTCAAGAAAGAAGACTTTGAAAGGACAGCACTGACCCTGGCTTACACAGCCTATCGAACAGCCTTGTCTGAAGGGCATCAGAAGGACATCTGGGCCCAGTCCCTCATCAGCCTCTTCCAGGCCCTGAGGCATGACTTGATGCGGTCCTCAGCCCCTGGGTTGTCTTCCTGAGAGACTGAGCCTAGGACCTTGAAGCAGGGACAGGCACACAGTCTTTCAGAACATTCATCCTCTATTCCACTTACAGAGACTGTAAAGAAAGTGTGTAGTGCCCACACAGAATAGCAAAGATAAATGAGTCATCCCAATACCTTTTTGTCTCTTGTTGCTTCCTGACAGAGATATCTGACCCATGATATAATATTGCCTGAGTTAAAAGAAAGGACTAGATTGGGCTTTCAAGATGCCTTCAAAGACCAACTGGTCTACCTGGGAAAGAGCAGAAGTCTGACACACGTACCCAAGAGTAAGAACTGAGGATGGAGTCTGGGCATGGCAGGATGATGATGGGCAGATTCTTTTGGTTCTAAGGAACCTGTGTTGAATGAATATTTTCTGGCAGTTTCTATGGTAAATATGAAAAAGGCATAAATACATTCAAATAAATATACTCTTAGCCAAGAAATAGTTGGTTTTAGCCAAAGTCATAGAGAATAATCAGTATTATGGTGAACTACATGGCTTGAGACAGAAGAAATAGGAAGAGTCCATGGAAGTGCTAGCAGCCCATCTACACCCTGTCATTAGAACATAGAATCCAAACTAAAACACATCATATCCTCCTAATGAAATTGGTACCACTATACTTGTTTGTCCTAAAATACTGTATCGTATTGTCAGCAATTTGTGTGCCCCTGATAAAAATCCCTTTCAGATGACAGATTATTTCCTTCTCAGATGCTGAATTTTTCACTTTCAAAATGTTGGTTTGATTTTATTCATTATTTATATTAAATAATTCCTGGTTGATATTTAAATGGTATGTGTGGAATGTCTTCATCCCTTGTTAAATATCTAAATTATTAAAAGAGGCAGGCAACTTTCACGTTCCTTCTGTGTGAAATGGCTGCAGTTGTCTAGCAACTGTGAGATCCTACAGGATGGGTCATGTATCTCTGGGTCTGCCGAACTGTTAGAAACCCCTCCCTCCAGCTCACACACAAGAGCCAAGCAAGTTCTGTCTATCCTGCGTGGGGTCCTGGGTTCTCTGCTACCCCCTCACATCCATGCCATTAAAGTACACTTTTTATTGCTACCCATACACTTTCCCCTAACCACTATCCTTCTTAAGGGGCCTGTCTCTAAACAAGCCAGGCTTCTTAATACTCTGTACTGAGGTCACAGGCGATGATGACCTGTGCGGGGTATGAAGCTCCTGGGTTCTGGATGACTTTGCCCCAGCACAAAGATCTGGCTTCTTTCTCTTCCTGGGCTCCAGCTGGATTCTGGGACGTACACAGCAGGAAGTCCGGTATTTGGGTGAGGGCATCTGCTGCGTTCCATTCTGGAAAAGGTATTTCACAATCTCCATCTAAACATGATGAGTCTGAACTTTCCCAAAATCTTCCAGCAGCGGAGCTTTGCCTGTCTCTTCTAGCTGCATGATCACTCTGCGGAAGTGCTAAGATGCAAGAAGAAGATAATTCTCAACAGAACAATCGTGATGTTTCATCCTCAAATTCTCCTGCTTGGAACAGTAATTCTCCTCAGAACTGATCTTTCTCACCCCTGAATATTCTCTTCATAGCTTCCAAACCCAGCTTCTAATGCTGAATTTCTCCCTCCCTCCCTCTTCTTCATGATTTTGCTGTGTGTGTATATGCATGTATGTATGTGTGTGCAATGTATGTTTGTGCGGGGGGGGGGTTGTTCCCTCCTATTCACACAGAGGTCCATGGAAAATGTTAGGTGTCTTGGCCTCTCATGCTCCAATTTATTCCCTTGAGACAGGGTCTCTCACGGAGCTTGGGTTATGTTGGCCACCAGAAGCCCCCACCATCCTCCTGCCTCTGCAGCCCTCAGTGCTAGGGTTACTGGGGTTCATGGCCACATTTGAATTTTTACATGGGGTGTTGGGGATTTGGACTCATGTCTTCATGCTTGACCAGCAAATGTCTTACCCACTGAGTCTTCTCCCTGATGCTGCTTTTGCTCAGTTTTTTCTCATTTGTGCATTGCATATTCTCTTTGACAGTTGCTCTGTTGGCTTCTTTTTCTACTATACGTGGTGTCTCTGATGTTCCAATAGATAGGCCCGGTTATAAATATTTTGTGGGGGTTACTCATCTCCAGCCTCTTATAGTGTCCCCCTCTCCTCCCCTCTCTATATCCTACCCCACCCATATTGTTCCCTTTGTTTCCTTCAGTTATCACAAAAGTCAACATACAGACACAGTTGGATTTTGCAGAGATGGGTCCATAATCCATAGCCAACCTTTACTCTGTGTATTTTCCTGGATGTGGAGTGAGAGAGGGATCAGAAATACCTCACATCCTAGACACTGTGCAAAAACCACAAAGCAGCTTTGCTTCTGCCTGGAGACTCTGCCAGGTTCATTCTTGTACTCAGATGCCGGTGGGAGTCCCCGCTGTGGGCTGGTTGCCTACCATGCTATAAGAGCAGCAACTGTGGGTTAGGGGCACTGGAGATGGGTGAAGAGGAAAACCATTCCAAGGAACACTGAGAATCAATGATAATTCATTCACCCTGTGAGTGCAGGGGCACACACACACACACACACACACACAACACTTTATATTTATAAGTTGGGGCCTGAATTTATGTAGAAATCAATGGCTGAAAAAATGCAAAAAGGACATGATTACCTTTTAAAGATAAACAAAGACTTCATTTTCAAAGTAGCTAGATTCTTAAACATCACTTCAGTCTGGTGAAACCAGATTAATTTTATAAGCAAAAACTTTTATAACATTGACTTCATTGATACATAAAATCAAATATAATGTTACTGCCCAACAAAATAACCCCTTCCAAAAATAATAACCCCACTCTTTTTGCTCAGTGAACAACAGAGGAGACAGGTTCAACAGAGACCATCCTATTTACCTCTTTAGTGTCCACCTTGAACACAACAATAGTAATTGTTCACAGAGTTTTGGAGATGAAGTCTGGAAACTTCCTGTGCAGTTGGGATGCTCACAGCCATCTGCATCTCTGGTGTTATGATGGCAAACCTGTTACAACTGATCTGATGCTGTGATGCTCAGTCGCCTCCCCTGAATCTAATGAAGGGATCACATCTAGAATCTCTCAGTCACTGGGCACGGTGGTATACACCTTTAATCCCAGCAATCGGGAGGCAGAGGAAGGTGAATCTCTGTGAATTTGAGGCCAGCCTGGTCTACAAAGTGAGTCCAGGACAGCCAGGGCTCTGTTACACAGAGAAACCCTGCCTCAGAAAAAAGAAAGAAAGAAAGAAAGAAAGAAAGAAAGAAAGAAAGAAAGAAA